>JAXIVD010000349.1:5000-17500 GCA_036785275.1 Cancer borealis
TGATGCTTCCGAACCACTACATAAACCTGCTTAAAAACACCAAATTAATGATGAAATAAATTATGAATCAACCAAATTTACAACAATAATCATGAAAATACTTTAAAACACCATTCAACAGATGGACAAGAAAGAACATGTATGGATGAAAGATTTAATAAAAGTGTGAATGTGGGCGGGAGAACCGAGAATGTGTGAGGTGTTATGAGACATGGGAGTATGGACGTATGCAAAAGGAAAATAGATCGGTGTGTGGAAGAGAAGGGAAAAGAGGAATGGCTAAGAGGTGTGAGTGAAAAACCAAGACTGGAATGGTATATAACAAGCAGGGTTGCCAGACACAAGAGAGAGAGAGAGAGATAGAGAGAGATCTCGTACGCCACTCTGCCATCTTACTTGGTGATAATGATATCGCACTCCTTTGTCACGACACATATACACAGTCATTATTATAACCTTTCCTGTGACCTCTTCATATGTTATCCTTTTACATTTCATGAATAATAACCATTTGTACAACAATGGTTAATGGTTGTGCAAAACACACACCCTGGCAGTTCAGTAATTCACTTAATTATATTACGGATCAAATAACTCCACGAAATAATTAACAAAACACCCTAACATTATTAGCACACTGTTGACGGTATGATGTAGACAATCTTCATAATACCAGAGCCACCATGCACTCAATACACTCGTAAATCATGTTACTATATCGCCTTTCACATAATCATTCGTATCTACAGACAAAATGCAGTTCTATAATCACCAGTGTTACCTTCCTGAGCTGTCCTGATAGTCCTTGGTAGGCAGTGTGGAGTGTAGAGTCTCAAGCCGGAGTGAATTGTCTCTCCTAACTCTGATGTATTCAATATCACTAAACACACGAGCATGATTAAACTTCTTGGGAATTTGATGGGGCCATGCAGGCTGTGCCACGTGCCACAGTTTCTAGTGCCCCAAATTGCAGGTTGCAGATTTTTTGGGCACTAGAGGCTTCTTCTTCTTCTTCTTGGGAATTTGATGGGGCCGTGCAGGCTGTGGTGCTACAGCCTCTAGTGCCCCAAAAGTGCAGGTTGCAGATGAATGAGTGGATCAGATCCTGTTGAGTTGACCTGTCCTTTGGAGGAAGATTCTGGTGTGTTTAAGTACTTTGAAGGCCAGGTCAGGCTCTTGAGAGCCACCTAAGATGTCAGTTATTGTTGGTCTGCGGATGTGGAGAGACGACAGTGAGTGAAGGAGTGCCATGCGGTGGGAGTGGTGACGAGGACAGTGAAGTAGGAGGTGTTCTGGGGTGTCTGGTTGTGTAGGGCACCAAGGGCAGTGGGAGTCCTCTGTCATGCTCAGCTTGTGTAGGTGGGAGTTTAGGCGGCTGTGTCCAATTCTTAATCTGGTGACGGCAGTGTCAAGGGCACGGCTGAGGGAGTAGATCCACCAGTGGTGTCGTGTGTCTTGTCTAATGCGTCCAAGTGAGATGTATTCTAAGGCGTTAGTCAGGTCTGTGTCCCAGTGTAGTCTACAGGCTGTGTGGAGGTTAGTCAGTGAGTCAGTCTGGTCAGTGTGGAGGTTAGTCAGTGAGTCAGTCTGGTCAGTGGGGAGGTATATGGGGAAGGGGTAGGAGTGTGCCTCCGCTGCCGCTCTATCGGCCACTGTGTTATCCATGACGCCGACGTGTGAGGGGACCCACTGAAGGTGAATGGAGAAGTCAGAAGAGGATAGTTGGAAAAGAAAGTGGTGAATGGTGAAGCAGAGGGAGTGGTGTGTTTTGGGGCGGTGGCGCCGGATGAGTTGGAGGGCTGAGAGGGAGTCTGAGAAGAGAGTGACTGAGCAAGGGGAGGTGAGTGTGGTGGCAAACCTGAGGCCCTCTCTGATGGCAAAGAGTTCTGCCGACAGCGGACAGAATGGAGGCAGAGGCCGGAAGCCTCCAGGCAGTGGCAGACTGGCAGTGGAATGTACTAGGACATACATAGCAGCTCCAACAGAGGGAGGTGTTGGGAGGCGGGAGCCGTCAGTGTATATGTGGAGGTTAGTTGTGGTAGTGAGTGTGCAGGAGGTTGTTGAAAATTATCAGAGCTGGGCACTTGCGTCACCAGTTGCGCCATTGCGCCATTGCGTCGACGACGGAACGACCATTTCATCAACGCTTAACGCAATGACGCTAAAGTTATAAAAAAAAAAAAAAAAAAAAAAAGCGTCGCGATGACGCTGGCGCAAATACATTGTCGCAAATAAAATGTTGCGTCATTTTCCCCAGCTCTGCCGCTGTGGAACGCATCTTCTCTACTGCCGGAGACATAATAAGACCCAAGAGGTCCTCCTTGACTGCCAATAACTTCGAGGAGCTTGTGTTCATGAAGGAGAACATGGACCTCTTGTAGTTTAAGTTTGTACTAGTGTGATACTATGGTTATGATACAGTAACAAAAATGAAATTAATCAACTAACTAAATTAAGTAACTAATAAGTATAATAAAATAAAAATAGATCAGGCTGAGTTTTACTTTTAATTGAATAATCCAAATAATATTAAAAACAAATTAATAAATTATTAAAATAAATCAACTATAAATAAAAAATCAATTGAATTATGAAATATCTATTTTATAGTATTTTATATCATATATATATGATGTTTCACGTAAATTAGATTCATTAGTTAAGATTACCGTATCCGCCAGCGACGCAATGTTGCAATGACGCGAAAAAAAAAGACGCAACTTTTTGGAAGAAAAAAAAAACGACGGATTGACGCCGACGCAACGCCCCCCCCGGCAATGACGGATTAATGTTGACGCAATGCCTCCAAACGAGTGACGCGCCCAGCTCTGAAAATTATCCTGCCCTGCACCGGACAGTGAGGGCACTAGAGGCTCAATGTGTCAGCGGTTATAGTAATAAATTGTAAACAGTAATAAACTTTACTGAAAAAAGGACAGACTTCGACTGTGGGTTTTTTTCAGGAAAACTTAATTTAGGACAGACAGGATCAAAAAAGGATCAGTAATAATAATAATAGATATTGTTATAGTAATCATAGTAATAGAGACTATCCTTACAAGGACAAACATGACAGCACAGAGGTGGCCAAACTTGCTGTACGTAACAGCAACAAATGATAAAGCACACATGTTTGAGAGTCGCAGGACATGAACAAAATTTACACATAAGTTTTGTCAGATTAAGATGATTATAGAAATAAATACATGAACTTATAATAAAAAGAAACAACAGAATAGCTCTTTTTATATAGCCACGCGCGTATATCTTGCTCTCGATTCAAGTCAAAATTTCTATATTATTCGACTTCTCTATTCTTTTGGAATCTAAAATTGCTTGTATATGTGTGTTTTAAAAAGTGATGTTTCGTATTATTCATTGTGTGTATGTTACTAGTACATTGACTGTTTGCATTGTGTGAGTACCCGCATATATAAGTGTTAGTATGTGTGTTTGTTTGGATATGTGAATTAAACAATTCCATGTGTATCTGTTGTTTAATAAGTGTTGTGATAACCAGGCGTGCTAGTTAGTAATTAACATATTATAGCTGTCTTGGTGTTAATTTGTTCTAGCCTATGTATATATATATATATATATATATATATATATATATATATATATATATATATATTTATATATATATATATATATATATTTATATATATATATATATATATATATATATATATATATATATATATATATATATATATATATATATGTGTGTGTGTGTGTGTGTGTGTGTGTGGAACAGTATTCCAGTATTGGCCAAAAAAGTGTATTATAAGCTATATTTGTCTCCTTTCTCTTGGTCTCAAAGTTGTTTTTTTCTCTCTATGTGCTTTCACTTTTTCTTTTCTCCCCTCACAGGAGTTGCCGATACAAAGGCCTGACTTGAGGGAAACTTCAGATAATATGGAGATGGGGTTAGCCAACTAATTTTGAGGCACGGACTTGTTTGCTTTAGCAAGATTCCGGAAGTTGATATATATTGCATGATATTCTGCAACCTTAATTATATCTGACATGTAAGTAATAAGTATTAACCTCGGGTTGTGACAAGTCACCTGTGACATCAAGATCATTAAACTTGTTGGTGCTTTACATTACAACTTTACAAGGCCAAGTCCAAGTTAAGTTATGGTGCAGCACCGGTGTGGTTATCAGTGGTATACTATTACCGCCTTACACTGCATCACCACCACTTAACATCAAAATAACCCGCCCACCATCTATGATAAAGTGAATATTCGGCCACGAGCCAAGACAACACCAACACAATAGTGTGGTTGCGTCCAGCTCCTCGTCCTCGTCATGGCTGTGTTCCGTATTAAAAGTGGCTACAACATTTTTCACCGTGTACTCTCACCTCACCGCCTGCCTGGTGCACCTGGCGGGGCCTTCACCTGGCCATGGCTCTCAGGTAACCCTCATACCCACCACCTACAAGTGTAAGTGGTCATCAGATGCACTTGACGGGTGTTTGGTGACCAATGGGAAGGTGTGTTGATCTAATTGTTATTCTCGCAGGTAAATATTGGGTACATACCATCCCAATGATCGTTGTTGCCCTTACCTAGTCATTATTAGTGAGGGAATAGGAAGAAGTGTTCTTGTCGTGGCCTCACCTCCACTGAGTGTGCTAGCCTCACTAAGCAAACAAATATTGGATACATTTACAGAATTACACCAGTACGAGCCCTGTCATGTTGTTTTGTTGATTGGTTTACAGTTTTGAAAGGCAGTTATTTTTCTTTTTGGTATTTCTTTACAATCACTACTCCACCCCTTTCTTTTTTTTCCCCTTCCCTACATACTATACACATGTGAAGGTTTCAGGTGGGGAAACCATTATTTAGTATTTACCTTGCAAAACGTAGTGGAGTAGTGATTGTATAGTTTTACCTTCTTTTTAATAATCTAATCAAACCCAACCTAACCTAACCAAATTTGACCTAACAGTCGGGGGGGCTTCACCCCCTCACCGGTCAGTTATTGAACAAAATTAACATCTCAGGAACGAGTGATTTTCGATGTAAAATCAGTACAGTGTTTTGTATGTACAGGCATCACCTCATATAACACACAGGTGACCATCGAAGGAGGGCGAGGATAACACTGGAATAATAACAAATATTTTCCCTATGTTTATAGTTGTGGGATACGGTAAATTTTCAGTTAAAGCCAACACACCTATTCTTTCTCTTTTTTCTCTAGTCAGCAAGCTTGGGGACCATTTGGGAAAGTGGGATTTAAGGATGGGGGAAGCAAATATAGGCCATATATGGCAATCCGGAAAAAATGTAAGGTGAAAAACTTAGTTTTTGGGTAACAAATAAATAAAAAGCTAATATAACACACACCAACCTAACTTAACCTGAATTGAACTCACGTAATAACCTCATAAATGGGCAGCAAGCCACCCCAACCTGTCACGTATTAATCACATAGATGGGGGGCAAGCCCCCACACTTACAGCAAATTTACCTTCACTAAAGCTTAAGTGTTGCTGGCTTGCCACACTCTTAGTCGTTGGAGTCAAACAAGTATGTGATGAATGCACAGATCAAATACCTCACTTGCTAATCCCTTCAACTTGGCACCAAAATCCAAAATCCCATAAAACACTCAGTGCAAGTTTCCATGATAGCATCTCTGAAGGAACTGACATGACCTGTCATCTACCTCTTACATGCCACAAAACCACATGAACAATTCCCATTGGCTAAGAATTCTGAAAGGACTACGTCATAGTGACATTAACCAAAATAAACAGTCAAAGTCTAAAAAGCATATTGCCACTGTGTTGTGATAGTCATGTCCACTGAGAGCATTTATTTGAGGCACTGAACTTCAAAGACACTTTGTCCCGTTAATGTTAATTTGGCCCGGGGTGTTTATATAGTAAAAAAAATGTCCAAAATAATGATATTTAAACATTTGTAAGTCCAGAATAAGGAAGTTGTGCATTGACTTAAACTGTAATAGAACCGGAGATACTTTTTAAAGGTTCAATCATGTGTTAATTATTTTGATTCTCCACACACACACACACGCTCTTCTTTTTCTTCTTACACCCTTTACATTTTTTTCTCTTTAATTTCTCCATCTCTTTTGTTCATCCTTTTCTTCTCCCCATTCCATTTTTTCTTCCTTCACTCTCCTGCATCTCTTATTCTTCCTTTTATTATACTATATCTTCTTACATTCTTGAAGCCAGCTTGACCTTTTCTTTCTTTCTCTCTCTCTTCCTTCTTATTATTCTCCTCTTCCTCATTTCTTCTCTGTTTTCCACCACCACCACCACTCACAATCAGCCTTAATTCTCGCCCTGCACCACCGTCACCCCAGATCAGCAGCACAAGCACCTCTACACCCCCGCCGCCCTTGGCCTGGACCAGTACCTGCGGCTACGTGAGGTTACCAGCGTCAGGTTTGAGAATGTTGAGACAAATTTCAAGAGTCGGATGAAGGAGATTCTGGCAACGGAAGGCAAGACAATGATCTTCACCGAGGACTTCAAGAATACATTGCATCTTGTTGAGGATAATGAGGAAGATATGTGCTTGGTGCGGAATATGGCTCGGAGGTTTGTCACGGAGGATGGGGTGAAAATAATTGGAATAAGGTGAGAAATAATAGGAATGGAGTGAAAAGATAGAGGTGATAGGTGATCAAATTATGTTTAAGTATATCTAATCTATCCTGTGTGTGTGTGTGTGTGTGTGTGTGTGTGTGCACAGATTCAACAAGCAGCATCAGGGCCTTCGGTTTGGCATGTACATCTTTGGTCCAGTCGTCATGCGTACATACCATGCACTCAAACAGCCACAGGAGGCCCTAGAGGTAACAGACATATGTGTGTGTGTGTGTGTGTGTATGTGTGTGTGTGTGTGTGTGTGTGTGTGTGTGTGTGTGTGTGTGTGTGTGTGTGTGTGTGTGTGTGTGTGGATTACTGCATCTTTCTTACAAACTTATGCATTCTTATATTTTTCTCCAATTTTACTTTGTTCATACTTCTTCCTTCCATCTTTTTTCCATGCATTATTCTGCCACTCTATTCGCACACACACACACACTTCACCACACTTCCTCCCTCCCAACAGAGCCTGCATCACCCCGAGCTGTCTGGCTTCTTTGACCAGCTTGTGTCATATCAGTTGGCAATGGATCTGCTGTACAAGACCGAGAGGTATCCACAGGTGTTGGAGGTGTTTGACGAGCTGCAAGAGAGGCGTATAACAGGTTTGAGGTACCCTAAGAACTGCCTCAACCTGGCTATTGCTGCGTGTTATAAAATGGTGCGTCAGTGTGTGTGTGTGTGTGTGTGTGTGTGTCTTTTTACAGTTTGTTTTCATGACATCTTGTTCTTGCATCATCCATTGTTAGAAGAAAAAAGAAGTTTCATTCCTTGTTGATGATATTATTTAATATAATATTTCCATTTTCTCTCCTCGCTATTATTCGTCCTCACTCCTTCCCTTCTGTCTCCATATCTCTGTTATCCTTCTCTACCTTTCCTCCACCTTCTTCACTTCTCAATCCTACCTATTCCTTCCCTCTTTCTTTTCCCTCCCTGCTACACCCTCTCCCTCCCTGCTACACCCTCTCCCTCCCTGCTACACCCTCTCCCTCCCTGCTACACCCTCTCCCTCCCTGCTACACACACTCCCTCCCTGCTACACACTCTCCCTCCCTGCTACACACTCTTCCTCCCTGCTACACCCTCTCCCTCCCTGCTACACCCTCTCCCTCCCTGCTACACACTCTCCCTCCCTGCTACACCCTCTCCCTCCCTGCTACACCCTCTCCCTCCCTGCTACACACTCTTCCTCCCTGCTACATCCTCTCCCTCCCTGCTACACACTCTCCCTCCCTGCTACACCCTCTCCCTCCCTGCTACACCCTCTCCCTCCCTGCTACACCCTCTTCCTCCCTGCTACATCCTCTCCCTCCCTGCTACACACTCTTCCTCCCTGCTGCAGAACACTCAGGACAGCTTTGAACACCTTAAGGGTCTCCTGGAGAAGATGGAAGAGTATGGGATCCACCTTAACCGAAGACTGCTTGTGTTTAGCGCATGTCTGGCTCTCGCAGTAGGACATCCCCACAGCGCCCTTGACCTTGTGCAACGCTCCACAGCAATCACACACATCACTGTCCGCTCCATTAAGGTGTGTGTGTGTGTGTGTGTGTGTGTTTACCTAGTTGTAGTATACATGGCCTCGTGTGGTCCTGTCTCCGTATCTATATTTGTACAGTTTTTCCTTCAGTTGATGCACATTCTTTGCGATTATCGCCTCTCCCTTCAGTCCATTCCAAGTATCTATACTGCTTTGGGGAAAACTGTACTTTTTTGTATCTTACAAGCAAATTCCTTTATGCAGTATTTTCTTGTGTCCTCAAATTTCTAGCCTCTCCTTTTCTTGTCAATATTAGATCTTTTCTACCTGTTTCCTCAAGGTTGTTCGTCAATTTATATATTGTGATTAAGTCTCCTCTTTCTCTTCTTTCTTTCAATGTTGTTCAGTGCATTTTAATCTTTTCTCATATGTTAAGTCTTCCAATTCTGGCACCATCTTAGTTGTAATTCTCTGTATTCTTTCTAATTTCAACACTGGCTTTTTCTTTTGTGGGTACCATGTATTCACTGTCACAGTCTGCTGCTGGTCTCTCTCGAGACAGCCGGCCGTCCCCCTATGGAAAGAGCTCAGAGCTCATAGTGACCTATCTTTGGGTTGGACCGAGACCACTCACACACAACACGCCGGGACAACGAGGTCACAACCCCTCGACTTACATCCCGTACCTACTCACTGCTAGGTGAACAGAGGCTACACGTGTGTGTGTGTGTACCTACTCACTGCTAGGTGAACAGAGGCTACACGTGAAAGGAGACTCCGTCCGCCCAGGGGATCGAACCCTGGCCCCTCGGTTGTGAGCCGAGTGCACTAACCACTACGCTAGCGGACCGTGTGTGTGTGTGTGTGTGTAAGCGGGAATCATATTACTTCTGCATATTCCAGTTTTGGTCTGATCATTGTAGTTATAATTTTTCTCATCATATCTTTATCTAGGAAATGAAAAGCCATCCGTATATTCCTTAGCATCATGCAAGTGTCACCAAATATTCTATTGATATGTTTCTCTGGTGATAAGTTGTCCTGTATTACCACTCCCAAATGTTTCTCTTCCTTTCTATAGATATTATATTTTGTCCTTACTTATATATCCATGAGGGTCTCATTGCACTCGATAATTTCCAATACATGGTATTGTTTTTGCATTAAATTTTATTTCCCACGTCTACACACCAGACGTGGTCCAGATACTTTCCTCTCATCTAATTACATCATTTCCTTCATCTCTTCTCTATTTATCTTCATTTCCCACATCTCATTTTTTTCTCTTTTGTTCTTATTGTTTTTTAAATTCACATTCTGTTGTAAACACTTTTTGAAAATTCTTATATAGTACTTCACTTATTTGCTTTGGGTTCTCGTATCCTTATTTTCCTTCAACATAGATACTCTTTCATTATGTTTCATTTTTCCATTAACAAATCTATAAAACAACTTTGTGTTTTCCTTAAACTTGTCAACTACGTATATCCTTTTCATATTTCTTCTCTTCCTCTCTTCTTATCCTTACATATTCATTCCTTTCTAGTCTATATTCTTGTTTAGTTCTCGGAATCAAATTTTCATTTCATTCTCATCTATGATTTGTTTCTTTTCTTTTTTGGTCTTTCACACTTTCCATTATACCACTTTTTCACCTTTTTCTTTTACTTTATAAAATGGAATGTATTCCTTTACTCCTTGCTTGTATATCATCAGGAAGAGATCATATTTATCTTGTACGTCCTTTAATTGCTTCATTTTCGTCCAGTCAGTTTCATTAAAAAACTTCATTACAATATAGTTTGCTTTTGCATAATTCCTCTTTCTTTTTATATGATTCCTCCTGTTTTCCTTCCATATCTCCTTTCATCTCAATTTCTAGGATCACAGAGTCACTCCTTCCAAATGGAAATTTATAGGTTATATCTTTTTATAGATTTCCTTTGTTAAATGATAGGTCTAATCTTGATGGTTTATCTTTTCTATATCTTGAAATATATCAGTTAACTACTGTAACATTGTAGTATTCATTGTTAGTCTCAATAATCTATATACTTCCCCATTGTATTTTCACCTCCACTTTCAAACTTCTCTCACTTTACTTCACTATAATTAAAATCTCCCACCAATGTTATTATCCTTTGCCTGCTTCTAATTATCTTTTCTAAGTTCTCTAGGGTATCTTCTATTATTTATTCCTGTTCTTCTTGGATCCAATTATTTTTTCCACATATCCACATCTTGTTCAGTGCAACCTTTAAAAGCCTTTGTGATTGTGACAGTTTCTCAGCCGTTGTCAATGTTTTCTAGTCCTCTGCCTTACACAACGTTTCTTCAATGTTTCCAGTTTATTTCTAAGTCACACTGCTGTTCAGTAAGAGACAGGACCTCTTTCCAATAGGTGGTACCCTCTATTTACAACACTAGGTAGGTACACTTTGTTTACATGACCTGCTGCCATCGCGGCCAGTCATGTGTGTGTGTGTGTGTGTGTGTGTGTGTGTGTTGTGGACAGTGCTTGGGATGGTGTGTGTGAAAGAATATGTATGACTGACACAGATACAAAGGACTGGAGTGTGCAAGAATAATGTGTTAGGAGAGGACCAAGTGAAATAACTTTTGCTGTCATCACTAATAATTCTCTCTCTCTCTCTCTCTCTCTCTCTCCAGGTGTTGTCACTGTGCCAGTTGGGTCGTGTGGAGGAAGCCATTCTGGCACTCAGATCCATCATAGAAATTGACCTTCCAAGCTCTGCCAAGTCAAATCGGGGAGTGTACATTTTGAAGGAGGCGGTGAGTGAGTGAGTGTATGTGTGGGTGGGTGTGTTTGTGGGTGTGTGTATTTATCTTGTTATAATATACAGGAAAAGAGTTATGCTTGCATTGTCTTGTCTCCATAAAATATTATTCTATTAAACCATTAATTATTTTTCTAATCTTTAATAACCATGTTTGGGACGTATCTATCTATGCCCTCCGTGTATATTCAGATGAACTCGTCCCATTTCTTCTGAGTGTTCCTTGTTGCATGAAAACTACTCCAGTCTGTCTCTGTGAACAATTTTCTCAATCCTACAAAGTATGATTTACCATGATTGTATCTTCCATTCTTGTGTTCCTCTTTTCTCCCCTCTTTTATGCTATCATTGTGTGTGTGTGTGTGTGTAAAGAAGAGTGTGTGAGTGAGTGCCATAATATCTCATTCCGTTCCTCTCCCTCCCATGGTGACACAGGTGAATGTGATGGAGGAAGCAGTGAAGGAAGGAGGCAAGAAGGAGCAGCAGGCAGAGTTGGGACGTATTGTCAAGTGTTTGGAGGAAGCCAATGCCATCTTGGATAAGGTTATTTACTTAGTTGTATTTATCTAGCTGTAGTATACAGGGCTTCAGCTACACTCGTGTGCTCCTGTCTCCATATCTACAGTAAACCATCTATAAATCAGACTAACTAATTGGGGGAACGTTCCTCTGGTGATAAGTTGTCTTGCATTACCATTCCAAAATCTCTATCTTCTTTTTCTTGTGGTATAATATTTTGTCCTAACTTATGTTCACGCCTTCCCATTTCCAATACATACCATTCTGTAGCTCCTCACAATCCTTGTGGTTTTCTATCTTTCTTAGTAATTTTGCATCATCTGCAAATAGACTTATGTAACTGCTTACTCCTTCTGTCATGTCATTTACATATATTAAAAACATTATTGGTGCCAAAACTGATCCATGTGGTACTCCACTTTTCACTTCTCTCCATTCACATTTTTCATCCTCTACTACTGTTCTCATTTCCCTTCCTTTGAGGTAGTGTTCCATCCAGTTCTTTAATGTTCCTTTCGATCCTCCAATGTGTTCCAACTTCCATAGTAATCTCCTGTGCAGAAGCTTATCAAATGCCTTTTTTTAAGTCTAAATATATGCAATCCGCCCATCCATCTTTTTCTTGTGTTATATCTATTACTCTTGAATAAAAACTTAATAAGTTGGTGACACACGATCTTCCTGTTCTGAATCCAAATTATGTTATTATTTCTTCTCTTTCTAAGTATTCAGTTCATTGTTTCTTAATAATCTTACACATATTTTACAGACACTGGTCTATAATTAATTAAATGGTTCTTCTACTGTGTGTGTGTGTGTGTGTGTGTGTGTTTTCCTAATTGTAACATACAGGAAAAGACATATGCTCGTGCTGTCTCGTCTCCATATCAATAAGTATCTAACTTTGCCTTGAATTCATGAACTGTTCTTGCATACACTATTCCTTTATCCAAATCATTCCATGCCTCTATGCATCATTGTCCTTGAGACCATTGAACATTTCCTGCTGCACTGTCCACACTTCCACTCCCAACGTGTAGTACTAGGCAGCCAACTC
>JAXIVD010000349.1:22500-42500 GCA_036785275.1 Cancer borealis
GGCCAGTTGTAGGATGGAAGGATATATTGAAGGTCCTAGGAGGAGAGGAAGGCCAGTTGTAGGATGGAAGGATATATTGAGGGTTCTAGGAGGGGAGGAAGGCCAGTTGTAGGATGGAAGGATATATTGAGGGTTCTAGGAGGAGAGGAAGGCCAGTTGTTGGATGGAAGGATATATTGAGGGTTCTAGGAGGGGAGGAAGGCCAGTTGTAGGATGGAAGGATATATTGAAGGTCCTAGGAGGAGAGGAAGGCCAGTTGTAGGATGGAAGGATATATTGAGGGTTCTAGGAGGGGAGGAAGGCCAGTTGTAGGATGGAAGGATATATTGAGGATCCTAGGAGGGGAGGAAAGCCAGTTATAGGATGGAAGGCTAAGTGAAAGGAGTACATGCATGAAACAGTTGCTGACAGAGGGGGAGGGACTGAACAAGGAGGGAGTGAGTGTGTGGATAGGGTGAGGTTAAGTTTGTTGAGCCGTGGTCATCCCTTTGTGGGACGTTACTAGAGGGAACGAGGCTTCAGAGACTATAGATAGATAGATAAACACAAAAAAACACAATGTTTAAACAACACAAAAAGTAAACCTTTCCTCATAGAATGGAATGGAATCAGGAATGGATCAAAAGAAGACGTGATAGCAGCAAAGAAGGAAAGAAGGAAAGACTGGATCAATACAGATACAGAGACAAGACCACACAACCACAGCTCGGGTCCTGTATACTACAACTAGATACACACACTCATTTATGTACATTATAACATAGTATTCTGCCTACAAAACTATATTCCATGCACTACAAAGTAACAGTTAACAAGTACTAGTTATTCAACTTCCCTCACTCACCACCAACACCTCCATAACACACACAGTTACTCCCTCCTCACAGGCACCACCTCACCACCTCACAGGTGTGTTTGGATGTGTCTGGCAACATGACTCTTGGTAAGGAAACACCTGCCACACATATCACACTTAAACTTCTTTCTACCTAAGTGGGAGAGAATGTGTGTTAAGACTACCTTTATGAGTAAACTTTTTACCACACTCTGGACACAGTTTTTAATACTTTTTCTTTGGCTTAACAGCTAATTTAAGTCATATCAGGGGTGCAATGGACCCCAGCCTGGGGTCTATGGTTGCACCCTTATACTCCGCTTGCCTTGTATCCGAGGGCTCTCTTCAGGATGGTCACCGTTCCCTTGATAGCAGCAATCTGCACCTCATGTATACTTGGGCAACTTGGTATTGTTTGGAGGTACTGTTTAACACCAGTGTGAGTGAGCATGTGTGTGTTAAGATGACCCTTCTGGGTAAACTTTATACCACACTCAAGACAGTCAAAGTTTTTAACACTTATATTTTCATTTTTTTCTTTTTTTTTCATATTTTGTGGGGACGGGGCACCCTGCCAGGTGCCTAACATTCACCTACTTCTTAGAGAGTGCAACCAAGGGTTCTTTTCAGGACTGTTGCTGTTCCCTTAAGGGCAATTGTTTGTATTTCTGCTGCCCTTGGGTTTCCTGGGATCTTTGTTAGATGGTCTTTCAAGGTCTTTTTCTGTAGGCTTGCTGCACCAGAGATAACAGGGACAATTGAGATGTCTTTTAAGTTCCAGTTTCTCTTCGTGTCATGCATCAGACCTTGATATTTTGTCACTTTCTGCCTCTCAGCTCTATTCAGTCCACTATCATGTGGGATACTGACCTCGATAATCATTGCCCTTTTCTCTGCCTTACCCCATATCACCAGATCCGGTTTAACTGCAGCATTTTTCAGGTAGGTGGCTGTTGGGATTACCTTGTCATAGTAGATGGTGTGCATTTCATTGCCAGTGATCTTTTCTGGTCTATGTTCCCACACTTTGTTGGAGCACTTGATGTTCAGGCTCTTGCATATGGTCCAGTGTAGGAACTTGCACACTCCATCATGCCGGGCGGTGTAGTAGCCATCGGCTAAGAGGGTCTGGCAGCTGGATATCAGGTGGCTCACACTCTCTGTTTCAGTGTGGCAGAACCTGCATTTGTTGTTATTTGTTAGACCTGCCATTTTCTTGAATGCATTGGTCATTATGCCCTGGTCTTGAGCTGCCATTATAAGCCTCTCCTGGGCCAAGTGGAGGGTTCCTCTGGTGAGCCAGTTCAAGGAGTTCTCCTTATCAATACACTCCTTGGAGAGCTCTTCCAGGAAGTACTTGGCTCAGTGGTGTTCAGCCCACTCATTTCGGTTGTTCTCTTGGAATTTCCTGCTGTACTTTATTCGGCTCTTCCTGGCTATTTTGGTGGCTGGTGTGTTTTCGGTTTCCATTTCATCTACCAGACAGTCCTGTCCAAAATGCTGGGCCAGTTTGGTGATGGAGGTGTTTTTGCTGACTCTGCTTGTGTGGTGTTCACGGACCATAGCGATGTTTGGGTTCAGGGTGGTAATTATTATAATTATTTTATTTTTATTTATTTAATAATTGTTTTGGTAATGTGTAGGCCCCATTTGTGGTGCATATCACGCATGTGTGTGTGTGTGTCAAAACACACACACACACACACACACACACACACACACACACACACACACACACACACACACACACACACATGCGTGATATGCACCACAAATGGGGCCTACACATTACCAAAACAATTATTAAATAAATAAAAATAAAATAATAATAATAATTACCACTAACACATCCATAACACCTGCAGCTGCTCCCTCCTCACAGGTGTGTTTGGATGTGTCTGGCAACATGACTCTTGGTAAGGAAACACTTGCCACACATATCACACTCAAACTTCCTTTCACCAAAGTGTGATAGCATGTGTGTGTTAAGACTAACTTTCTGGGTAAACTTTATACCACACTCCAAACACTCAAAGTTTTTAACACCAGTGTTCTTACCTAATTGTATTTTTACAGGAATGAGTCAAGCTCGTAATGTCCCGTCTTTTAATACTGTTTTATCATATTTTTCCTTGAATTTGTGAATGTTCTTGGCACACACTACTTCTTCTGGCAATACATTCCACTGGTCTATTGCTCTGTGTGGAAAGCTGAACTTTCTCACATCTTTCTTTAATCTTTTCTTATATAATTCTTTACTGTGTCCTCTTGAAGCTAATTGTGTAGGTATTATGTACTCATCGCTATCAATCTTCTCTTTTCCTTCCACACATTTATATAGCATAATCATATCGCCTCTTTTTCTTCTCTCCTCTAAAGTTGGTAATTGAAGTTTGTCCAGTCTTTCTTCATAGCTAAGGCCTCTCAGGCTAGGCACCCATCTTGTTGCTGCTCTTTGTACCTTCTCAATCTTCTTAACATGCTTTTTCAAGTGTGGACTCCATACTACTGCTGCATATTCAAGTGTTGGTCTTATGAATGATGTACTTATTTTCTTAACCATTTGCTCATCTATATATGCAAAGGCCACTCTCATATTTGGTAACAGGTTATATGTGTTCCTTACTTTATCATTTATATGGTCTTCAGGTGATAGTTTGTTGTTGATTATTACTCCTAAATCTTTCTCCTTATAGGATTCCTGTAGAATGTTGCTACCTAAGTGGTAGTCCCAGTCTGGCCTTGTTGCACTCTTTCCAAATTTAATTACATGACATTTTTCTGCATTGAATTCCATCTGCCATTTATGACTCCAGTCATATAATTTTGTTATATCGTTTTGTAATTCCTTACATGAATTCTTATTCTTTATTGTTCTCTGTATTTTGGCATCATCAGCAAACATATTCAGGTAGCTCTGTTCCAATATTTTCATTTATATCATTTATATATGCCAGAAACATGATTGGTGCTAGCACTGAACCTTGTGGAACTCCACTTGTCACCTCTCTCCAGGACGAGTATTTTCCTCTTAGTATCGTCCTCATTTTCCTTTCTTTTACAAAGTCTTGCATCCATTTCAGTAGGTACCCCTGGATACCTCCTTTGTATTCAAGTTTCCATATCAACCTTTTATGAGGAACTCTGTCAAAGGCTTTTTTGAAGTCTAAGTATATACTGTCTACCCATCCATCTCTTTCTTGCATTGTTTCTGCCACTCTGTCATAGTAACCTAAGAGAGTTGTTACACATGATTTTCCTTTTCTAAATCCATATTGTCTTTCTGATAGCAGTTCATGTTTTTCCAAGTGTTCTGCCCATCTCTTTCTTATTAGTTTTTCTAATATTTTGCATACAACACTAGTAAGTGAGACTGGTCTGTAGTTCAATGGCCATTGTATATTGACTTTTTTATACAGAGGGACAATGTTAGCTTTTTTCCATATTTTCTGGCAATTTGCCTTGATTTAATGATTTTTGAAATATTATTTGCAGTGGCTTGCTTAATTCTTCTGCGCATTCTTTTAACACCCAGTTTGAAATTTCATCTGGTCCATTTGCTTTTCGTGTATCTAAATTTTTCAGTTCTTCTTTAATGTCTCTCTTATTAATCCAAATGTTTCCCAATTGATGTGGTGCTGCTTGTGTAGTTTCATCCCCTTCAAATGGCCGTTCTTTGCTGAATACTGACTGGAAGCTATTATTTAAGACTTCACAAATTTCTTCCTCTTTGACATAATTTTTACCTTTATCCACTATGCTCTGTATCTTGTCTCTGACTTTACTTTTGCTTTTTATATAGCTGTAGAAGAGTTTAAGATTGAAGAAAATCTTCTGAAAACACGAGCCTGGTCTACGTGTGGCTGATCTGGCCAAGTTGTAAGGCCGTTGGTTATCAACAATCTGCACTATCCTCAACAAGAAGGAAGAAATGAAGGAGCTTGATGTGGCCAAAGGAGTTACCTTGATTACCAAGCAACGTCCAAATCTCCTAGAAGATGTTGACAAGCTGTTGTTGGTGTGGATGAAGGAGAAGCAGTTAAAAGGTGATTCTGTGTGTGAAGGTGTTACGTGCACCAAGGCCAAGGCGCTGCATGTGTACCTTGTGAGGAAGGCACCAGCCACGTCCTCTCAAGATGAGGAGGCATTTAAGGCAAGCCGGGGATGGTTCCACAAATTTAAAAAGAGAACCAGCATACACAGTGTAGTGCAACATGAGCAGATTAAAGAAGTGTTGATAATGTGGGAAATAGTGCAACATTTTGTTGAAAAACATCACCCTAATAAAGCAGTGTCTGGGCGGTGCATTAACTTATCTAATGACAATGCAATGTCTCATTTTAGGGTTATCCTAAGACAAAGAGAGAAGCAAGTGTCATTAGATGAGTTGTTGTTGAAGCTTCCTAAAAGACAGTCAAGTGATCCTGAACCACAACCTGGTCCCAGTGGGGTCACATTCCCAAGAAGAGAGGGTCCTCCTCAATGAGAGGGGAGTTATCCTTCCCCACAGTAACCCCTCTCCTCCTCCTCCTCCCCATCGTCTCCCTCAAGCCAGCCAATACTCTTCATAGAGGTGAAGTACACTAGATTATACATCATTGTTATTTGTTTGAAAAACTACTTTAATTCTGCATAAAATACCATGTTATAACATTCTTATATTGATATTTTTGGAGTGTGGAACGGATTAATTGGATTTCCATTATTCTAAATGTGGAAATTTGTTTCCAGATTTGAGTTTTTCACAATACGAACAACTTTATGGAACGAATTAAACTCATAACCCGAGACACGACTGTTTATATATATATATATATATATATATATATATATATATATATATATATATATATATATATATATATATATATATATATATATATATATATATATATAATATACCTGTCTTACATCCTCATTAAAAGTGGGTAGCCCAAGACAAGGCAAATATTAAATAAAACCAATAAATAAATAATTGCATGAAAGCATACACATGCTGACACTGACACTTATAACCAAGATGTGGGAGTGGAATAAAAAAAAATAGAAGAAAAAGAAACCTAAAATCAAGAACCTTTTTGATAAATTGTGGTTGTACATTTGTCACTGTTTGTCTGAGGTTGAAATGTGAACTAAATGTAAGAAAGAGTAACATGGTGGTGTTAGAGAAAGCATGATTGTAATGAATGTTGTCAATAGAGAATAGAGACCTGAACTTAGGCAACCAACCTGGCAGTAGTGTGTGTTGTAAGGCACTTGATGGTGTAGTCAGCCTGGCTGCTCAACCATACAGTCTGCCTTCACACATCAACTATATAGCACGTGTCTCAATAGTTCCTGTGTGTGCTAGGCTGGGAACCAATCACAATCTGTAATTGTTAACGTAACATTAGATGAAGCTCAAAGTATATATCCATTCATGTTCTATTGATTAATGCTTACAATTTACCTACAGCATGTTCTCCACCTGATCTAATGTGTTGCTATAATTGAACAACCTTCAAGAATCAGGGATCAGCATATACTAGACTAGACTAGGCACTATATATAAAGTACATTGTTAAAGGACTCACTCAACACACATACCAACGGGACGTGCAAAATACACAAGAACATAACAATATAAGGAGACTACAAAAGGCCAGTTGGCCTACTCCAAGTAGCTCCTGTCAACCTAAAAACACCCACTACCATCTATCATTGCTGTCCATGAATTTATCCAACCGTTTCTTAAAACAATCTATACATTTTGCACTCACCACATGACTGCTGAGCCTATTCCACTCCTCTACTACCCTATTTGTGAACCAGTTCTTCCCTATCTCTTTCTTGAACCTGAATTTTTCTACCTTGTAACCGTTCGTTCACGTTCTACCTGGACCACTAACTATGAGTACCTTACTTATGTCCCCCTTATTGAATCCCTTGACCCATTTATGCACCTCAATTAGATCTTATTGAATCCCTTGACCCATTTATACACCTCAATTAGGTCTTATTGAATCCCTTGACCCATTTATACACCTCAATTAGATCTTATTGAATCCCTTGACCCATTTATACACCTCAATTAGATCTTATTGAATCCCTTGACCCATTTATACACCTCAATTAGATCTTATTGAATCCCTTGACCCATTTATACACCTCAATTAGGTCTCCTCTCAACCTGCGTCTTTCTAGTGAGTGTAGCTGAAGGCGCTTTAATTTATCTTTATAATCCAAGTTCCTGATCCCATGTATCATCTTGGTCATTCTTCTCTGTATGGCTTCTAACCTATTTATATCCATCCTGTAGTAAGGAGACCAAAACTGAACTGCATGATCTAAATGGGGCCTAACTAAAGCTAAATAAAGTCTCAAAATGACTTCTGATGTTCTGTTGGTTACTGTTGTGGAAATAGGTGCCGTGCCCTTTGGTGGCGTGCTGTCTAGACTCCAAGTGGTCCCTGGAGAGAACGTGTGTTTCTGTCTGGGATGTACGGTGTGTGTAGCCACTGCACTGCTTTCACCTGTAATGCAACGACTACTTTAGAACCCCGGCTAAGCAGACAAAGGAAGGCAATAATGGTGTTAAGCTGCACAAAACTAACTCCAAAGGAGATAGGAAGAAATAAAGTGGTGGAGGAATGGAATAGACTTTGTGAGCAGGTAGTTAGGGAAGATTTAATAGAGAGTTTTAAAGGATGATTACACAAGATAATGGATAAGGATGATAGGTGGACATCAATTAAATTAATACATAGTATACAGGGACTGCCTCGTGTGGACCTGCTGGCCTTTTAAAGCTCCCTTAAATTGTTGTTTTAATGGCTACTAAAATTGCTGACAAAATAATAAATATGTTAATGTCATATTGTCAATTTAGTGTAACTTTAATCAAATACTTTTCTTAAAAGTTAGCTCAATATACTCCGAGGAACAAATTTTGGTGAAACAAGAACCTTCCTTTAACACAACACAGCTGCATAATTTGTCTTCTATAGTCCAGCCACAGCCCTTGTCCTACTCGAATAGCTTCACATCCTGTATATAACCAGTATGCCAAGGAGAGATGAGTCCAATTGAAGCAGAAGTGTACCTAAATAATTAAGAGCTAGACAAGTTAGGTACAAGCCCCTTGGATTATGGTTGAATACGGCCTATTCAATACATACGCCAAACTCAGACCACTAGAGATAATAGTTACAACTTGTGCCAGCCATGACCACAGACTTAAGGGATGGAAAAGGAAACACATACATGCACTGCCTTACTCACAACATTCTCTATATTGAAGTCTTATTTTAAAAAGCCTATTACATTTACTAACTTTACATATCACTAACCTTTCTTACGTATCTTCTGGAGTCGTTTTAGAACAAACCTCGCACTAATCGTGTGTGTGTGTGTGTGTGTGTGCAGAATATAAAAATGCTAACACAATACCATATACAACCTGCAGTATTATTCTAATCAAGATAAATGCATTGTACTGGGAGGGTAAATATTTTCATGAACTTTTGATCAAACAAACAGCTTTTCCACAACACTGTAGCACCCAAACAAATGTGTATAGCTCCGTGGTAACATATAACATTTTTCCTCAAACAAATTGTAGTTTTACATTCAGTCAGAAGGTCATAAAATGTTGGCTGAAATTCTTGAGTCAACTTTAAAATGTTGATCATATTTTACGATTCATACATTATTAACTCACTTTACATATCAGTAGCCCTTCTTGCATACCTTGTGGCGTTTTTGGGAAACACACGAAGCCTCACTTGAGGGTGAGTGTTGTTATTTTTGCCACAAACACACCAGGATCTCCAGTAAGCTCTTCTTCCTGTCCCTGTTCTGACTCCTGAGAGAGAGAGACAGCGAGTGTGTGTGTGTGTGTCTGAGATTGCATTAAATAAAGATTACATTATCTTAAGCCAATGAGATTACTTTAAAAAAACATGAAACTATAATATTATGAGTAAAAAACTTGAAAATATTAACTTTTCCGCCAAAACCTTGACTCCGTTCGATTTAAAAAATTAGTTACTTCAACCTCATTAAAAGTACAATTTACACACAAATGACTATTATAATCAATAATATCTATATGTATTAAATTTTATAAAACAATTTGAATTGGTATATATTATTAAGGTTGAGTAACAAGCTTTAACAAATAAAATAAGTACATAAATTGAATTGGAAGTCGCAGTCATTAATCCGAAGACAATGTTTTGGTTTCACGGGCACGTGTGTGTCATTGTAGTTTTTCGTTAATTACTCCAATTATACGTGTTAATGGAGGTTGTAATTAAGTGAAAAGCTTAATGCTGAGATAACGTATGATAGTGCTAGGATGAAGTGAAATAATTACCATTAAATCGTGTCTCCTAGTACAAACATGGATTCGTGTGCCTATCTACGTAACAGTTACTTAATAACAAACATATAACATATAAACCATAAATACCATTGTTTATTATATAAAGAATAAATTCATAATTATCCAAGTCAAGATCGAGACATCGGACACATTGTTATTGTGGAGCAATACAGCAATGCAGCCATCCACCACCCAGGCACAAGCATCTGCAAGACGTGCAAACTGCTGAGATAGATGGACATCACCACAGCAGAAATGTTTGCCATTCATCAAGCCCTGATCTATCTCAACACCAAATACACCCGTAGCAAGCCCGTCATCTACACTGACTCCAAATCATCCCTCTACCGCCTCCTCTCCCGCCACCCTACACCCTGCACAGTGCACACCCTTGGTGCACACCCTTCAGAAAAAGCTACTTTCCCTCCAATCACTGGGATGGGGAATCCGTATCCAGTTGGTGCCTTGAAGCCTTCCCATTCAAACATCCGCGGCAACGATATTGTGGATGCTGCCGCCAAGACTCCGCCCCTCAGCCTTGGATGCAGAAAACATCCCGAGTGTTAGATGCTGTCCTCACCCGCCTCCGCCTGGGCCACACAACACTCACAGCTCACCTGCACCGCCTGCGTCTGTCCCCTCACCCTTACTACCCCTGTTGCCAAACACTCCCTGAGACCATTGAACATGTCCTGCTGCACTGTCCACGCTTCCACTCGCATCGTGCAGTACTACACAGTCAACTCAAGCCCTGAACGTCACCACATTCGACCTGCCCCGTGCCCACTCTGCTCGCGGCGGCAAACATTCACCCCTCTCGGCGACCAGCCGTCATCCGCCTCACCTGTGCCTTAATAAAGAAGACAGGACACCTTTCTTGCCTGTGATATCCTCACAGGACTCCACCAGGACACATAGTCCAAGGATCCTCGCTGCCTTAAACAACAACATTCTAGTTTTTTTGTTGCACCTCTCCGCCTTGCCCTCTTTACGGCAGAGCGTCTCAACTCTCGTGTTTGCCGCTCTGCCTGGGACAACACACCCCATGATGCCCTCCACATCACATCCATGGGCCAACACCGTACACACTCCTCTCCACACCCACCTCCGCCTCTCCTCACACAACACTCACGGCTCACCTGTACCTGCACCGCCTGCGTCTGTCCCCTCACCCCCACTGTCCCTGCTGCAGGAACATTCAAGAGACTATCGAACACTTGTTAGTACAGTGTCCTCGTTACCACTATCACCGTGTTGTACTCCGCTCCCAACTCCTGGCCCTGAACGTTACCACCTTTGACCTGCCCACCGTGACCCTGCTAGCAGCAGCAGGCGTCCACCCCTCACCACAACCAGCTGTCATCCGTCTCACCAGTCACCAGCGCGCGCTGCCTTGAGGAAGACGGGTCACCCAACACGCCTGTGACACCCTTACAGGACTTCACCAGGACTCATAGGATCGACTGAATCGTCGCGGCCCAAAACAACTTCGTAAGTACAACACTACCCTTCCCTCTCTTCCTCTCGTTCCCTCTACAAGCTAGAACAAACTGAGATTCAGGACAGACCTAGGTAGATATTGGTTCACTAACAGTGTGGTGAACGATTGGAATAGGCTGGGTAGACACGTAGTAAGTGGTGAGTCAATAGGTAGCTTTAAAAGACGGTTGGATCAGAGTATGGATAGGGATGACAGGTGGGATGGCTAAATATTGTATTATTCCAAGGGTGGGGGACAAGGAGCTGCCTCGTGTAGGTCATTAACTGGCCTCGTGCAGTCTCATCAATTGTTATGTTATGTTCTTATCTTCCCTCCTATTTCTTCCTTCCTCCTTCCTTCCTTCCTTCCTTCCTTCCTTCCTCCCTCCCTCCTTCCCTCCCTTCCCACACTAACCCTCCTCCCTCTCCCTCTCCCTCTCTCCTCAGTCCACCCCAAGGATCATTTACTCAGATCCTTGGTATTTACCTATAAGTTGTGTACCGAGGGTCAGACGTTGGTTTACGAACAGAAAACGAATATAAAAATAATGGACAACTTTAATGATGAATAAAATAAATAAAGTACTCGCTATATCCGTGGTGGTGCTCTTACAAATGCTTATCCACCCTTAGCGACACAAACAAACATATACCTGTACCGAGGGTCCGAGTTGGTTTACGAACATAAAACAAATATATTAATAATGGACAACTTTAATGATGAATAAAATAAATAAAGTACTCGCTATATCCGTGGTGGTGCTCTTACAAATGCTTATCCACCCTTAGCGACACAAACATAAACATATACCTTAACACAAATATTCCTATTCTATCCTACCTAACTATACGTGAGGGAACTGATGGAAAAACGACCAAAATACACTCACGCCACAAATATTGTTTGAGAGTCACTGGGTCCTTCTGGCCGTCGTCCTTGTTTGAGAGGCAACTCCACATGCAGTCTTCGTCAAACACCAACCGAAAAACAGTCTTTTGCTGGTCCTCTCGGCAGCTGTATCCGGGAGGACAATTTACTGTTAGATATTAATAACAATGTCTTTTCAAGTGTGGCAAGGCTTTTAGGAACACTGAAGGCTTACCTGTCTGGAGCGGGGTCACGGAACACTAGTGACTGACCTCCCGCCCAGACCGATATATATATCCTCAGTTCCAGTGACGTCACGCGTTTTTCCCATCATCCTCTTTCGCTAGTAGTACCTACTCTAACCATAACAAGGTATCTTAACGAGCGTCGAGAATACGAGGATTTACCGGTGATTCCGCAAAGGAATCACCGTAATGATAGTTGGCCCGTTGTACTCGGTACACGGCTTTCCTCTTTAAAAAAAATAAATCCTCGTATTCTCACACTCGTAAGAACATGAGTTTATATATTATCAACATAAGTCGGGACCGGTCTTCTTCTTCTTCTTCTTCTTTCTTCTGGTCTCTATGCAAGACTTCCGAGTCAGACGTGACTCGACCTCCTGGTCGGAATAGGTGAAGCCAACTCCCACCAGTCCTGGCAAACTAAGCAGGGTGGTGATCCTCAGCGGGGCTTCACCAAGCCTTCGTCCTTGGGGGGTAACATCCAGGTCCTTTCCCTGGGGCAGAGTCCAGAGCCCCCAGGATTGCGGTGATCACTGCTTCAGCTGCGGGACCAGTGTTTCAGCTCGGCATCTCCTTAGCTGCAAAAAAGTTTTAGAGGCAGTAACCTTTCCTCAGAACACTCAGGGGTCTATTAATCTCTCTCCTCAGCACTCCTCTACGTATCTTCTCACAGGCCTCCGTTGTCGGGCTGTGCGTGGCTCTTCCATATCATCCTCACCATCCTCGGAAGGCAACACGATCTCGCTCATGTCGATTATATACCCCTCCTCCCCTACAAAACGTTTTAATTTGTCTGGTGCCCGGAGGATTGTGTCGCCACTGAAAGTGTTTTCCAGCTCGTATGACACTCCTCCCTGCTTCACTTCCTTCACTTTATAGGGGCCAATCCACTTTATCCCTAGTTTGCGTTCGATGGAAGAGCTAATTTGTTCTTTCTTTACCCACACTAGATCACCCACACTTACTGTTTGTTCCTTTCTACCGAGATTAGCTCGCGCCAACCACTTCCGGCTGTTGTCACGGGATGTTTGCTTCACTACCTCCAGGGCGACACCAATGTCTATCTCATCGTCCACCTGTGGTAGAGTTATCCCTATAACTCTCGGAGCGTGGCGATTGAACATTAAGTAGTGTGGTTGTTCTCCTGTGGTCTCGTGTACCGCCGCGTTGAGTATTTGTTGGCACTGGGTGATATAGTCGGGCCACTTAGTTGGTTGACCCTTACTCAAGCACGCTAACACGGACTTAAGGGTTCTATGTAAACGTTCGGTGATGGAGTTTCCTTGAGGATGGTAGGGAGTGGAGTAAACTTGGTGAATTCCGTGGGCTTTACAGAAGTCCGCCAGGAGGTGAGAACGGAACTCGCAAGCATTATCAGCCAGGAGCGTTTTTGGCCTTCCATAGTCCCCCACGTATGATCTAATACCCCTAACTACCTCTTCAGCCTGCCTCGAACGTAATTTTAACAATTTTACAAACCTTGAAAAATGATCTACTATGGTTAATACATATCGATGACCTCCTCGAGCAGGAGTCATTTCAGTTATATCTACACTGATTCTATCCAAAGGCTGGTTTACAGGAGGCAATTCTCGCCACTGCCTTTGTAAAGTTGAGGCTGACTTAGTTTGCTGACAAGTTAGGCATTCTCTTACAAATTTCTTCACATCTGCCTTTAAATTTGGCCAATAAAAATATTCTTCCGCCTTTAATATTGATTTGAGTTGACCTAAATGTCCTGATTCTTTTTCATGAATAATAGTAAGGGCTTTCTTTTTCATCACCGTGGGCACCACCAACAAATAGAGCAAGGTGTTATCTCTTTTCTGTTTAGAATAATAAAGGACTCCATCTTCTACAATAAACTGATTTAAGATTACTGGAGGATATTTATGTCGTGGTACTTGTCTTCCTTCTAAATATTCTTTCATTTCTCGCCAACGGGGTTCATCTACTTGGGCTTGTATGAACTCATCTTTGGTCATCCCTAGGAACGTATCTTGCCCTACCATTCTAACTACCTTAACTGGACGGCTTAGTTGATCAGCCACCACGTTCTTAGATCCGGCTTTATATTCCATTTTATACTGAAACTCCCTCATCTCTAATATCCACCTATTCATCCTGGGCGATTTGGTTCTTTGCCTGAACACAGAAATGAGGGGTTGATGATCGGTGCGGATCAGGACGCGCACTCCCCACAAATAATGGTGAAAGTTCCGGCAGGCTAACACTACAGCTAACGCTTCCCTGTCGGTTGTGGAATATCTTATTTCGGCCGGTCTTAATTTCTTTGAAAAGAATCCTATCACTCGTGGTTCTTTCCCATCATATTGCATCAGCACTGCTCCTACATGAGTAGCACTAGCATCGGTTTCTAATATAAACTCCCGATTCATTACTGCTTTAGAAAGGATTGGGGCATGGGTGAGTTTACATTTTAAAGTCTCAAAAGCATTCTGACATTCACTGGTCCAGTCAAATATTTGGCCTTTTTTTGTAAGGTTGGTAAGAGGGGCCAGAATCTTTGAGAATTTTTCTATGTGGCGGCGATAAAATGAGCACATCCCGATGAAACGCCGCGTTTCCTTGATAGTAGCGGGTGGCTTCATTTGGGTTACTGCGTCTACGTTACGTGGGTCAGGACGATACCCTTCCTTTGACACTATATGTCCTAAGAATTTTACTTGTCTTTGACCAATATTACACTTGGAGAGGTTAAGTTTTATACCTACAGACTTTAGGTGTTTAAATAACTTTTCCAGCCTCTCAATTAAAGTAACGTAGTCTGCCGCATATACAATAAGATCATCAAGATAACTTTTAACCCAATTTTCTTTAAGTAGGGGGGCTAGAGCTTGGTTCATTTGTCTAGCGAATAAAGCAGGGCTGCAGCTCAAACCGAAGGGCAATCTTTTAAATCTATAGAGTGAGATTCCATCACTAAAAGTAGTTAGGTCCCTGCTGGATTGATCGAGGGCGATTTGATAATATGCATCCTTCATATCCAAAGTGGCATAGTAGTCACTTCCTGATACATTCTCTACTAACTCTTCTAACTTAGGAAGAGGATGAATATCCATAGCTAGTTGTTTATTTACTTTTCTATAATCTAAACAGAGTCTTTTGTCTCCCCCTGGCTTATTAACTAAAACTATTGGGGACAGCCAAGCCGCAGTTGAACTTTCGATAATACCTTTCCCTTCTAACTCCTTTAATATTGACTGAATCGCCTCCTTTGCTTTCTCGGGATAACGGTATAGAGGCGTACGGCAAGGTCTTGGATCGTCTACCTGTATATGAGCTGGTTCTGCTTGAATTAAACCTAATTCGCCTGGATGTACTATAAAAAGTTCTTGATGTTGTTGGATGATTTGAAATAATTGTTCTTTCTGTTCTGGATTTAAATGTGACCAATCACGAGATTCTAGGATGGACTGCAGTTTTTCCCAGCGTGTTTGGTAATTACTAACACAATCATTCTCAGGTCCGAGAGCCTCACTAATACGGGAGATAGTAACGGGGGTTTCTTCTGTTTCTAATTGTTCATCTTGTACTCGTTCATAGGTGACTAACAATGTTCCGGGGTGCAAGTTTAACCCTACCTTGGTGTTATTAATGACGGGGATAAACAAAGTTTGATCTTTAGTGACAGTCATAACCATTGGTATTCCATTCTGGACGTACTGATGTCTGGCTTCAACCATTACTACTGTGTTAGGTTGTTCATCGACTTTAATTTCCACCATGGTCGTTAAGTAACAGTCCAGGTGTTTACGAGTAGTTAATCTGCCATATTTGGGGCGGTTATTGGGGTGGTTATTAGGGGCGGGTCGTGTTTCTCTTACCACCCTTTGAACTTTACCATATTCATTTGTTGTTAACCTTAAAGGATAAATCAAGTTATTCCAATAAACTTTTCTTGCTTGGTAATCTAACGTAAATGTAGCTTGACTGATGGCATTCATACCGAGCAAGGCTGATGGACGCAGATAATTATCAGGAATTACCGCTACTTTAATGGTAATTGGGTGATTACTGATACTAGAAATGGTAACACTAGCTTGACCCAAAACTCGTAATTTACGACCAGTAATTCCTTGCAATGGGGGAATTCTTGAACTATGTTTTATTTCCAGCCCTAATTCTTCCGCTGCGCTAAGCTTAAGTAGAGATACATCACTACCTGTATCTAACATTACTTCGAGCACATGGTGGTTAACGTCCAGGTTAATGACCGGTGATTGTCACGCTATTCTCCCTCGAGTCATATTAATTCTCCCGGGACAACCTGGTTGTCCTCTTCGACAATTCATACGCAGGCAATCATAGCAGGAGCCTGGGCGAGGTTGTTTACGACATTCTGCTATAGAATGACTATTAGCTCGACAATAAGGACAATATTTTTCTCTCCTATCCCATTGTCTAAGTCTCCTCTCGACTCTTTCTAGATTGCCCCTCCCTGTTGGTGTTCTCGGAGGGTTACGTGCTATGGCACCTTGGGATGGTAAAGCTGGTTCAATTGTTCGCACGTTATCCCGTTGTTGTGCTAGCACCACTATTCTCTCATTATCTAATTTGCTCAGAAACCTTTTAAGGGTTACATTCTGGTCCAAGTACAACTCTAGCCTATCTCTACTTTCTTTAGGCATGCCCTTCAGTAGTTTGTTTTTAATGAGCTGTTCAGTGTTAGGCACCTCTCCCGACTTTGTCTGTACCTCTAACAACGCGAGTTTACATTTTAGGTTGGTTACAAATTTTATTGGGTCTTCGTCATACGTATATTTTAAATCGTTCAAGGAATCAAAGATACGGTCTTCACTTTGGTCGGTGAGTTCAGTAGTTAGGTGCTTCTTAAAGTTCTCCCACGACATAACTTCTTTATTAAGGATATTCTGAATAAATAGTGAAAGGGGTGAATCTACTCGCATCCGAACTATTTGTTGTCGTTCGTCTGTTAACTGAGAACAACTTTCTACCTGTGACAAGAAAACAGTGAGTCGTCCCGCGCCGTCTACACCATTCAACTGACGTAACTCCAGAATAGGGATATCACGTGGCTTCAAAAAGGTTTTAACTGGTCTTTCAAGGGGGGGTGCAGATTCCCTGCGGCGCAGTTCACCTATTAAATCCTCAACACAAAACCTTAAATTATCCACTTCCCTTTCTAACGACTCCATTTTCCTCTGATCGTGATGACCGACTTCTGAACACTCTGGTTTTATTGCTCCATCAAGCGCTTGTTCACCCACTTCGGTTACTTCCTCCTGGGGAAACCACGAGTCGCCTAACCAGTCTATCTGAGAATTCATAATTAAAATTTAATTGGAGGGGGGAAGGACGCATACGACCTTAAGAAAAAAAAATTCTTCTTCCTCTTTCAAATCTAACCCGTGAATTGAATCTTAATCACACTAATCAAAAGTTAAAGCAAAAAAAAAAATTCAAGAACTAAAAAAAAAAATACCACCTGTTAAATTTAGTTAAGCCGTATCCACGCAGATACGGAGGGGAGGGGAAGGGTGCTCAGCGACCCGAAGGTCGCGACTCACTTACTAGTCCTGGGGTCCAGTGCCCGCAGGGGAGACTTGGAGCACTCTTCTCACCCTGGCTGAAAAATGTGCTAAAAGGATTCCCCTAATTGCTCATCTGGGCGTAACCCCAGTGTGCCTCAGGTTGGAAGGCATGGGCGTTGTTAATGGCGCCTCTCAGCTTGTCCTTTACTCTCTCTCTACCTTCGCGGTTAAAGTGTACTCCGTCAGATTTTAAGGAGTATAAAAAAGGCTTGGCACCAAAGGAAATAAATTCCTTACCCCGCAAAGCTCTCTTTTGGAGTTTGTTGTTAACTCCCTTGGCCACTTTATTATAAACCTCCTGCTCGATCCTAGGCCTCCAACGTATTTCAGTTAGGCGTGGCTCAACTAGACAAATCTTTACCCTGGGGGTGCAACGAGCCTCCAGCTGTTCTACAATAAGTTTTATGTTATTGACGATGTCCTTCACCTGACACCGGGGGTGGATGTCATTACTCCCCAGCCACAAAATCACCATGTCATAACGGCTGTTGAATACAGCGGTCAGGTGTTCATTATGAAAAAAAAGACCGGGCTGTGGCTCCAGGTGATTTAAATATCTGGACATCAATAGGAGAGGGTAAGTGGTCCAGGTGAGAGGGCACTTGGCTATGCCCTACAATGGCTACTTTAAACATCTAAACTACGATTATCCCTATTACCACTAAGAGAATAATAAAAAAAAATGACTTGGGGGGGCTAACTACCTACCTAACTAGCACTACGTAGCGTCCTCCGGACAACGTGGGCTGATGCGTAATTTGCATCTACACCGCTGCAACCACTGTACCGAGGGTCCGAGTTGGTTTACGAACATAAAACAAATATATTAATAATGGACAACTTTAATGATGAATAAAATAAATAAAGTACTCGCTATATCCGTGGTGGTGCTCTTACAAATGCTTATCCACCCTTAGCGACACAAACATAAACATATACCTTAACACAAATATTCCTATTCTATCCTACCTAACTATACGTGAGGGAACTGATGGAAAAACGACCAAAATACACTCACGCCACAAATATTGTTTGAGAGTCACTGGGTCCTTCTGGCCGTCGTCCTTGTTTGAGAGGCAACTCCACATGCAGTCTTCGTCAAACACCAACCGAAAAACAGTCTTTTGCTGGTCCTCTCGGCAGCTGTATCCGGGAGGACAATTTACTGTTAGATATTAATAACAATGTCTTTTCAAGTGTGGCAAGGCTTTTAGGAACACTGAAGGCTTACCTGTCTGGAGCGGGGTCACGGAACACTAGTGACTGACCTCCCGCCCAGACCGATATATATATCCTCAGTTCCAGTGACGTCACGCGTTTTTCCCATCATCCTCTTTCGCTAGTAGTACCTACTCTAACCATAACAAGGTATCTTAACGAGCGTCGAGAATACGAGGATTTACCGGTGATTCCGCAAAGGAATCACCGTAATGATAGTTGGCCCGTTGTACTCGGTACATACCTTAACACAAATATTCCTATTCTATCCTACCTAACTATACGTGAGGGAACTGATGGAAAACTACCAAAATACACTCACGCCACAAATATTGTTTGAGAGTCACTGGGTCCTTCTGGCCGTCGTCCTTGTTTGAGAGGCAACTCCACATGCAGCCTTCGTCAAACACCAACCGAAAGTCAGTCTTTTGCTGGTCCTCTCGGCAGCTGTATCCGGGAGGACAATTTACTGTTAGATATTAATAACAATGTTTTTTTCAAGTGTGGCAAGGCTTTTAGGAACACTGAAGGCTTACCTGTCTGGAGCGGGGTCACGGAACACTAGTGACTGTCCTTCCGCCCAGACCGGTATATATATCCTCAGTTCCAGTGACGTCACGCGTTTTTCCCATCATCCTCTTTCGCTAGTAGTACCTACTCTAACCATAACAAGGTATCTTAACGAGCGTCGAGAATACGAGGATTTACCGGTGATTCCGCAAAGGAATCACCGTAATGATAGTTGGCCCGTTGTACTCGGTACACGGCTTTCCTCTTTAAAAAAAATAAATCCTCGTATTCTCACACTCGTAAGAACATGAGTTTATATATTATCAACAAGTCGGGACCGGTCTTCTTCTTCTTCTTCTTCTTTCTTCTTGTCTCTATGCAAGACTTCCGAGTCAGACGTGACTCGACCTCCTGGTCGGAATAGGTGAACCCAACTCCCAACCAGTCCTGGCAAACTGAGCAGGGTGGTGATCCTCGACGGGGTCTCACCAAAGCCTTCATCCATGGGGGGTGAACTTCCAGTCCTTTACCTGGGCACTACAGAGCCCCCAGGACTGCGGTGATCTCTGCTTCAGCTGCGGGACCAGTTTACCAGTTCGGCATCTCCTCGCCGCTGCAAAAGAGTTTTTATCAGTAACCTTTCCTTTAACCACCCAGGGGTCTACTTACTACCATCTCTCCCTCTCAACACTCCTCTAGGAATTCCTCACAGGGCTTCGGGCTCTGCGTGGTTCCTCCGTGTCATCCTCATCCTCGGAAGGAAACACGATCTCGCTCATGTCTACTATAGAACCTCCATCACCCACAACTAGTGTTAACTTGTCCGCGGCACGGTGGATTGTGTCGCCGTTGACAGCGAGGTGGTGGGTGGTTGTAATGATGGTTGTAGTAGTAACTGCCTCGT
>JAXIVD010000349.1:57500-82500 GCA_036785275.1 Cancer borealis
TCACATCACTGTCACGCAGCTTTAAAATGGCGTTGAGTTCTGTCAGTGTGCGTCCATATTTATCTCCACTTTTCCCTTGTTACCTGGATATTACCTGAGTTTCCAGTGCACGGAGGAGGGAAATAAGGAGGTAATGCAACTACGACAGGTGTGTAAGGCAATACATCAACTAGAATAAGTAAGATAAGTGTTCGCATTTGTGATCATTATTTACTTCCGAATTATTTCTATTTTGTTATATATGTTTTGTTTTTTTAAGGGAATTATGATTTATTTTGAGTTAGTGTTATTTATTTATTCATTTTATTCATTGCGTTACTTACTATTTTCTCCTTTTGAACTCATTTTATTTTTAGAGGTAATTAATTATATTTTTTATTGGGGTATTAATTTGGTGTTTTATTGATCTATTCTTTAATTGAGTTCGTTAATGATGACAGGAACGAGAAGGAAAATAGATAAGTATTACTATATATAAACTCGTAATTTTTTATATTTTATGTACTTCTGTCTAACCTAATTACTGTGATTTTGTGTTTATGTTTAATAATTCACTTGGTTTAAAAGTTTAATTATGATAACCTTAGTGAAATATAGTAAGGGTTTGCAGAAATGTGTGTGTGTGTATATATATATATATATATATATATATATATATATATATATATATATATATATATATATATATATGTATATATATATACACACGTGTTCTTGCATCTATAATAATAATAATAATAATAATAATAATAATAATATAAGTAAATAAAGATATCTATTTTTCTTTATCGTCCTGCAAATAGAACAATAATTTGATACAGTAGTAAGTCAAGGTAGGCCTGCTAGGAGACCCAAGCTGACAAATTAGTAGGCCTAGTGTTTTGTGAAGACATTTTTGGGCCTACAAGAAAATTAACTCTCCCCAGTTCACCATGTCATAATGCAAAGATTATGTTGAACTTTTTATAACTGAACTTTCCTATTAATTATTATATAGTTTAGTTCGTGTACACTGTTATTAGCTTGACAATGGTTATAGAAACTTCCATATTGTATAGTATAAAAGAAATAGATATTGTTACGGATGTCTGTCTGTGAGTGTGTCTTGTGTTATGGAAGGTGTGTTTGAATTGGGCGGATATGATTCTATTTTGAACATTTCCGCCATTTTGAATTTGAAGTGTCTATACTTAAATACTTTCTCATCCACTATTCACACGACCGTTGTGAATGTAATTTTTCTCTTGATTATTTGTACTACTTGTGTAATGTCATTTTGGTTGGTGCCCTACACAACCTGACACCTCAGAACACCTACTACACTGTCCTCGCCACCCTCCCACCGCACGGCACTCCTCCACTCACTGTCGTCTCTCCGTCTCCGCAGACCAGCAATAACTGCCCTCTTAGGTGGCTCTCAACACCCTGGCCTGGCCTTCAAAGTACTCAAACACACCAGCACCTTCCTCCAAAGGACAGGTCAACTCAACACGATCTGATCCACTCACTCATCTGCAACTTGTACTTTTGGGCCACTACAGGCTGTGGCACCACAGCCTGTACTGCCACAGCAAATTGCCAAGAAGAAGAAGAACTTTGCTTCCTCTTCCTTCCACAAATATCTTCAATTATACCGCGAGATAGTCTTCCAGCCTTCCTACAAACAACACAGAGCTGCAGGTAGGCAAGGGACACCTGTATACTCATTAACCTGCCTTTAAAACACCATCTTAGCATTAAATAGTGTAAGGATAACTTTCAGATTTAAATTCAAAAGTTCTACTAGTAGTCTCACCAGTATTCTTAGCAGCTCCAGCTGGGCTTCAGTGAACTTGAGGTGGTTGGTTAAGGATCGGGGCAGCACAGTAAGCCTTCGCTGGCTCATTCACTTGCTTTATCAGTGGATCAATCTTAGCTTTAACACTATTCACTGTCCTTACCATTACTGCCTCACTTGACACATTGTTCCTTGCATCCAGTAATCTGCACAAAAAGATGCCTAGCACGCAGTCTCCTGGTATTGTTTCCACCATCTTAGTTTGTTTTTCCTGGCCTTGAATATATCTTTATTCCATCACAGTGGCTTCCTCTTCCTTTTGTCATGGTTGTTTGTAGGTACACACATACACACACACACACGTTAACTATTCTGTTGTACACTGGTTCCCCCTCCATTCTGTCACGGTTACATACATACATACACACACACACACACACCTGAACTATTCTGTACACTGGTTCCCCCTCCATTCTGTCACGGTTACATACATACATACACACACACACACACACACACACACACACACACACACACACACACACACACACACACACACACACACACACACACACCTGAACTATTCTGTTGTACACTGGTTCCCCCTCCATTCTGTCACGGTTACATACATACACACATACACACACACACCTTAACTATTCTGTTGTACACTGGTTCCCCCTCCATTCTGTCACGGTTACATACATACATACATACACACACACACACACATACACCTTAACTATTCTGTTGTACACTGGTTCCCCCTCCATTCTGTCACGGTTACATACATACATACACACACACACATACACCTGAACTATTCTGTTGTACACTGGTTCCCCCTCCATTCTGTCACGGTTACATACATACATACATACATACACACACACACCTGAACTATTCTGTTGCACACTGGTTCCCCCTCCATTCTGTCACGGTTACATACATACATACATACACACACACACCTTAACTATTCTGTTGTACACTGGTTCCCCCTCCATTCTGTCACGGTTACATACATACATACATACATACATACATACATACACACACACACACCTGAACTATTCTGTTGCACACTGGTTCCCCCTCCATTCTGTCACGGTTACATACATACACACACACACATACACCTTAACTATTCTGTTGTACACTGGTTCCCCCTCCATTCTGTCACGGTTACATACATACATACATACATACATACATACACACACACACACATACACCTTAACTATTCTGTTGTACACTGGTTCCCCCTCCATTCTGTCACGGTTACATACATACATACACACACACACACATACACCTGAACTATTCTGTTGTACACTGGTTCCCCCTCCATTCTGTCACGGTTACATACATACATACATACACACACACATACATACATACATACATACATACACCTGAACTATTCTGTTGTACACTACTGCCTCCTCCATCGCGGGGTTACGTTTCAGACCTTCCCGTGATAAGTGAAAATCCACAAAATAGAATTACCCTTTTTGAATACACCCTAGGCATGTTTTTATAACTTTTACAATACTTTTAAAAGCATTTGAAGGTCTTTAAAACAATAGAAACATTTAAACACCTAAAAGATATTGAGAGAGCAAGAGCAATGGATAACACAAAAATATTGTACAAACAGTATAAAAAACCCAACTACTATTTGTCTCAGTATTTCGTTATGTAGCATCCTCCAGCCATCCTTGCATAACAACACAACAATTGATGAGACTGCACGAGGCCAGTTAATGACCTACACGAGGCAGCTCCTTGTCCCCCACCCTTGGAATAATCCAATATTTAGCCATCCCACCTGTCATCCCTATCCATACTCTGATCCAACCGTCTTTTAAAGCTACCTATTGACTCACCACTTACTACGTGTCTACCCAGCCTATTCCAATCGTTCACCACTCTGTTAGTGAACCAATATCTACCTAGGTCTGTCCTGAATCTAAGTTTTTCTAGCTTGTACCCATTTCCACGTGTCCTATCCTGGCTACTAAAATCTAAAACTTGATCAATGTTTCCCTTATTAATTCCTTTTACCCATTTGAAAACCTCAATCATATCCCCTCTTGCCCTCCTTCTCTCTAGGGAGTGGAGATTAAGACGTTTTAACCTATCTTTGTAGGATAAATTTCTCAGCCCCTGAATCATCTTGGTCATTCTTCTCTGAACTGCCTCCAAGGAGCCTATATCCTTCCTATAATAAGGGGACCAAAATCGAGCTGCATAATCTAGGTGGGGTCTAACTAGCGCTAAATACAACCTCAGAATGACCTCAGAACTCCTATTTGTCACACACCTACTAATAAATCCCAGTATCTTGTTGGCCCTATTTCTAGCTATAATACACTGTTCCCCGGGGCGCAAGTCACTGCTTATTTGAACTCCCAAGTCCCTCACACTATATGACCTTCCTAAGGGAGTGTCATTTAATGTGTAGTCTACAGACCTATTACCTTTACCTACGCTCATAATGCTACACTTGTTAACATTAAACTGCATCTGCCATTTCTCTGACCACTCGTACAGCCTATTTAAGTCATCCTGCAGCATCCTAGCATCATCTAAATTCTTTACCGGTCTTCCTATCTTTGTGTCATCGGCAAATTTACTGATATAACTGTTTATTCTTGTCTAAATCATTTATATAGATTATTAATAACAACGGTCCTAGTACTGATCCCTGTGGTACCCCACTAGTGACATTACCCCATTCTGATTTCTTCCCATTAATCTGTACCCTCTGTTCCCTACTAGTAAGCCATCCCCTAATCCACTCTAGTACCTTCCCACCTATGCCATGAGCCTTATAACTTTACTTAACAGTCTCCTATGGGGTACTCTGTCAAACGCTTTACTCAAGTCCAAATAAACTATATCATACTCGTCCCCCTTATCTATGGTTTCAAATACTTTCCTATAGAAGGATAATAAATTTGTGAGGCATGACTTCATTATGAATATTTTTTGTAAGACTAATAATTACACAGTAAAATTAAACCGTATCTATTTTCCAAAACGTGACTTTCTTCCCCATTTTTTCAAAAGCTATAAGAGATATTGGAAATATCATTGCAGCATCTGATAGACCTAATTAAACTACAACTATCATGAATATATGTTCTAAGACTAATAATTACGCAGTAAAATTAAACCGTATCTTTTTCCCAGAAAATTGCTTTCCTCCTCATTTCCTTGTAAGCTATTAAAGATATTGGAAATATCATTGCAGCATCTGATAGACCTAATTAAACTCTACAACTGTCATTATGAATATTTGTTCTAAGACTAATAATTACACAGTAAAATTAAACCGTATCTTTTTTTCCAAAACATGACTTTCTTTCTCATTTTCTTGAAAGCTATTAGAGATATTGCGGAATGCCGCGAAATGGTGAAAATATGTGATATCAAAATTAATAGATCCTACAGAAAACAGTGAAATACCAGGACCGTGAAAACTGAACAGCGATATAACAGGGGATTCGTGTATTCATCCTTCAATATTCTCCACATTTCTGATACGTTCTTGCTTTGAAATACCTCTTTCCATTTTATCTTTGAAAATTCTCCTCTGTTTTGCTTGTACCTGGCTTTCCTGTAATCATAGTAATATTCCTTCCAACCTTTATTTTCCCAGTCAGTATTTATTTCAAAACTCACCACATTGACACTAAATTGAGGTAATCTATGACAAAATAGCACATACAATTTGCATACAATTAAGGTGTGTAATCAATTTTTTTCAGTATGAATATTTATGCCAAAATTGTTTCAGTTTGCCAGCTATAGTGAGTATACCACGGTGATCTACCACAGCAATCTACCACGGTGATCTACCACAGCGATCTACCACAGCGATCTATCTACCTCGGTGATGTACCACGGATGTTGGTGTGAGTGTACATCTGGTTCCATGTGTGAGTGTCAAGCACGGGCATTGGTACACAAGGGTGGTCAAGGTGAGGTGATGTGGCTTTGTTTTTGTTAATGTTAAGTAGCAGTGAACCTGATGGTGTGTTAATACAAGTTGGCGTTGGGTGTTATGTTTAACTTGGCGGCTTGACACTACTGGGAACACTTTAATATTAACGGGTGTGCAGGTTGGTTAGTTGCATCATGATTATTGTATGATGTGCAAGTTTTCAGTTTGCTCATTTGATTACTGTGGAATGCCGGATGAAGGTTATTTTTTATATTTTTTTTATATGATTTCATCTCTTGGTAGTGTGAACGCTTTGCTTGGTTAGGGTAAACTTCTTTTTTTTCCTAGTTATAGAGGTTGTCTTCACCTTCCAACGAGTTTGTTTTATGATTCAAAATATTGCAAGGAGTTTGAATGGTTGAAATGTTTATTTTATAATTTGAAGTTCGAAAATATTAGATTAATTCTAGGTTGTCTCGTGTGTTGTATTTTAATTATTTCATCCTGTCTTTGATTGAAATTTGGATAAAGTTAAAACAGGGTTAAGGACTGAGGCTACGGAACCACTTATTGATGCTGAACATGAGGAACGTGCTTTGAATAGGGAAAGCCAGCGGAAAGAACTGGAGTATGATGAGGCTGAGAAAGTATATACTCATGAGTTAAGAATGGCTGAAATAAGACCAGATACTATTAATAATTCTAATGTTTCTACTAGTAGTACTAATGTTTCTATGCCTAAGTTGAAGCTTCCTACTTTTCATGATAATCAGGATGACATTTGTTGAGATTTGAGCGTATTGCAAAATTACAGGGATGGTTTGAGACAGATTATGATGTTTATTTGGAGAGTTGTTTGCTTGGTCATGCTTTGAAAATGTATGTTTCTTTGTCTGTAGATACTGTTAAAGATTATGATAAGTTAAAGAAGGCTCTTGAAGGCCTATGCTATTGATGCTAATCCATATAGGAAGACATTCCGTGAAAGTAGATGTGAGGATAAGGAAAGTTACAAACAGTTGGTTGTTAAAATGGAACAATATGTAACATATTATTACAAGTCTCTGTGATTTCCTGGTGAAAGAACAGCTTATGAATAATTATCCTTATGATATGAGTTTTTCTGAAGGAGTGAGATTTCTCTAGTGCTGTATAGATGACTGAAGCGACTGATGGGTTCAGGAACACTCATGGTTACGGTTACTTTAATGCTAAAACTAAACCCAGTAGACTCACCTGCAAAAGAAGATCAACTTACCTGTCAAGGCTGTGGTGTCCAGGGTCATATCAAACCAAACTGTCCTAATAATCCTAGGAACTTTTAAGAAGGAAGAAATAGAACCTGCTAAAGTGAACTTTGTATTCCAGTCTGAACTTAAACCTTCAGATAGTGGTGTTGATCCAAAGGGTTGTGTATTTGGAAGGAAGGCTCAAGTGCTGCTAGATACCGGATGTTCAAGTGTGATTGTTAGTTCTAGATGAGTTCCCCAGAAGGTTAAGTTAGGTCCGTTTGTGAAGGTGTATGACTTGCTTGATGTTCAAAGCTCGTTCCCTTCAGTCAGGTGTCATGTTAATAGTAAGTTCTTCTCAGGTTGGGTAACGGCAGTGATGGCTCCACTTAAGTTTGCAGACGTATTAATTGGTAATGTTCCAGGAATGAAGATGCCCAATGATGGCTATAGTGCTGATGATTCTGGAAACTGTTAAGTTATCTGTATTTGTATTGTTGCATGTTAGGTGTCAGAGTTAGCAGCTCACACCTCACCTCACCTGCTCACCTCATTATTAGTAATTGTCATCATTTTCATCAATATCTATACTTGAGCAGATAATGACCAACGAGAAGTGGAATGAAGACAACTTGACAGTGGTGCCGTGACAGCTGCCGTTCATCTACAAACAGAAGGTATTCACGTCGCCTCAACATAAGGAAAATTCTTAACTATTTTCAAAGAAGAAATGTTAACTTGGTATCTCCTACAAGAACATTTTACATTCTGCATTAAAAGATAAGTGTATTTTTGGTTTTGCTGCAGGACCAATGTCTGATGCTTGACGCAGAAAATTACAGTCAAATCTTCTTCAAGGCTTGTGTTAAAGGCTAATATTAAATTAACATATAATTTGTTCATGAGTTTATTACAAAGATCTAGAACAACTCAGGATAAACACACCAAGTATCTAGGAGGAGTATAAAAATATAATAGTTCATGTATATTGATTCAAAATTTACATAGCATACTTTAAAGAGCAAAATAACCTCACTTAAATCCCACATACTTTTTTAGACTGAGGTTCATTCCTGCCTTGATGCAAACATACAGTCAGGCAAAACCCACTCTTCCATATAAACACAGGTGATGCAAGTTACTGAAACTGAATACACAATAAACCTATGTATGTATGTTATGTATGTTATGTGTGTATGTATGTATGTATGTATGTATGCATGCATGCATGCATGCATGTATATTTATGCATGCGGGAATCTGTACAAGGCTCTTCCAAACCTTCACACTGATCGCAGGGAGTCTATCAGGCTCTTCCTAACCAAATAAATAACCCTCCTCTCTCTCTCACACACACACACACACTCTCTCTCTCTCACTCACACACACACACACACACACACACACACTCTCTCTCTCCCACCCACCCACCACAGCCACAGACCCACAGGATGTTTACACCAGTCAAGACTTCACACAGCCTCCCACATAGAACACACACTCTCTCAGCCACAGACCCACAGGATGTTTACACCAGTCAAGACTCCACACATAGAACACACACACACACACACTTTTTATCCACCTGTTAAATATAAAGAGATGTTCGAATTATTCAGAGAGAGAGAGAGAGAGAGAGCATTATTATTATTATTATTTATAGTAGTAGTAGTATTGTTATTGTTTCTATCAGTAATTATCATTATTGATATAACTGTCTCTCTCTCTCTCACTGAATAATTTAATTTATTTATATTTAAAAGGCAGATAGAAATAAATTTATAAGATAATTTAAATGTACAAATAGGTGTGTATGTATGTGTGTGTGTATAGAGAGAGAGAGAGAGAGAGAGAGAGAGAGGCTTATTATTTGGTGATTAAGATGAAGAACGGGTCACTGGAGGTCAGCCAACGACAGATCCCATGAAAAAGAAGGTGACACATGTCGCCTGATTTGATATTTTGATTAGGAAGAGCCTGGTTAGGTTAGGTTAGGGAGAGCTTTGTACAGAAGACCAAAGAACTTTAAATCAAAGGGGAAATTTTAAACTTGTTCTGGAACGTTGAAAGGTGTGTGAGAGAGAGAGAGAGAGAGAGAGAGAGTTCGTCAACATTGATAGTCAAGAAGAGAGAAATACAGACTGAAAATTATCAATATGTTACCATTTCTTCCTTTATCATCTCCATCAAATTTGAGTGTAAGTTTAGTAATACATCTCCATCATCTGCCTGGTTCTATACTGTATCACTGTGCTAAGGAAACATTAACATTATTACAGACTCATCACCCCATCACTTATTACCATTATTAATATTATCATTATTTATGTTTTTATTTTCATTTCAGCAGCAAAACATCCCTTGCTACCAGCGTTGAAGCAAAGAGTGATTATTTGATCATCACAAGCCTCTTTCAAAAGGACAAACATCAATAGTGGTGAGTGTAGCAAAGATATAGGTTAAGTTAGGTGAGATATTGGTTATGTTAAGTTAGGGGAGTATAGGAAAGATATAGGTAAGTATTTAACATCCTAGCAAGTACTCTAGTGGAACCATCTTATGAAGGGAGAGGAAGATGTAGGTGGAGGGAAGAAATGTTTATACTGTATATAATAATCATAATAATAATAATGATACCTACAGCCTCGTTTGAATACTGAAATAGTCAATGGACACACACACACACATGCATACACTCACAAAAGGATGAAAAAAAAGCTCAGTTCTTTCCTACCACCGTCGGGGAAAAAAGAAAAAAAAAAAAAAAAAAATTCAATAATAATAATATGGACAAACTCATCGGATGGGAACTATCAAAAACTTATTGCAGCTTGTTGTTGTGTTGTTGCATTAGTATTGGAAGCTGCGTTGTGTTGCCATGTCCTCCAGTAACACTCTCAGCTCTTCATCCTCAAAACGACCCTCCAAGCTGTGAGAGAGAGAGAGAGAGAGGTTTACAATTAATGCTTATATCATAAATGCATCTCACATACACAAAGTTCAGAGCCTCTATTTACAACACTATAGTCTTCCAAATGTTAACATATATTCCTAGTGGAGGAGACAGAATCCAGTCTTCCCATTGGTCCAACGCTGCCATGTCTACGTGAACTAGCCAATTAGAACTTGATGTAAATAAGTAAAAGGAATATATAAAATGCTTTAACAAAATTTGGCAGCGTTGGACCCATGGGAAGACTGGATTCTGCCCCGCCAGGAATCTATGTTAAGATTTGGAAAACTATAGTGTTGTAAATAGAGGCTATGAACTCTTAAAAAGAAGTCCTGTTTCTTACTAGATATGAGTGTGATTTAGTGAGATACTGGAAACATTGGCTTGTGTCAGGTAAGTAAAGTGTTGGCACTCGCTGTAGCTGTGTGTGTGTGTGTGCGCGCGTTCATCTACCGTCACATTGGCCTTTGACCCCGAGGTGGAAATTAATCTAGGTTTCCCGTTTGGGAAGATGAACAGCTGGGTGAGCTGAGCACTGCCTGCCCTTGTCTGGGATTGAACTCAGGCCAGCTGATTGGTGGTGAGACATGCTAACCACTACACCACTGAGGACTAGAAAAACAGAATGGCAGGAAAAATGCCTGAATCCCCTGAGAAGTAGCTGTGTGGGCCAGTGGTGAGCCCATGGCCTGTAGGCTGCAAGTTTGATCCTGGCTCCTCCTCACTTTCCAAACATTGAGGCATCCCATTTGGGACCACAGATTGTGGCTCAATGCAGTGTTGCCTCGGACTTCAGTCTGTGTCCAAACCCTTTTTCTAGGTTTATTTCCTTTTGTTTCATGTCTTTTCTTCCTAACTTCCCGCTATCCCCTTCTTGTCGTAAGGTGTGGTAGCCGTGCTGAGAGGATGAAAGGCTAACTCTGAGTCCAGTCATGAACGGCCTGAGGGTGTCACGGGCATGGTGTATCCTTACTCTCCATGGGGGTCATGGGAGCAGACCAGTTAGTTACATCCCCCACTTACACTCGGCTCACCATGGCCAGTTGTGAACATTCAAAATTAACACATGCACTGGGGAATGCACACCAAAAAATTCACCCCCCACCCCCCGCCAACTTCCCTGACTTTGACAAGGAAACACCTCTGACCTCGGCTCTGAAAACTCCCTCACCTCTTCCACCTATTACCCGAACACCAACACCAACACTTCTACACCTGTATAACCTCCATTATAACCTTGGAATCAGATATACCTTCAAAACGTAAAACCACACACCAACCCTCTACTCTGATAATAATCCATAATGACTTTGTGTTAATATTCAGAATTATTAGAAATTCCAACATTCACATCTTTAACTTTATAAACAGTCAACATGGAACTAGAAATAATGAAAACAATCTTCAATGTCTCTGGTTTCACAAAACTTTAAAATTAGTATAATATGTAGTGATCCTTTTATAGGGAACAAACTACAAACTCATATTAAACAATTAATCTCCATGAACAACTTATCTTTGTTCAAGAAAAATGTAAAGCTTCATTTATGTTCGCTACAAAATTAGTAGACCTACTCTATACCTAAACAATTAGTAGACCTAAACAATTTGTCAGAATTCCATCTCATGATAAAAATATTTTCCTATATGTATGTATATGTGTGCGTGTAGGAAATATTTACAACTTAATGACTAGGCTGTATAAGAGTAGATATGGATACAAAATAACACTTGTACACACTGATCCAATTATTTCAGGACCTTTCCCCCACCACTACCCACCTACACCACACCCACCCACCCACCTACCTACCTGGGTATTAGTGCCTTGGCCTCCTCAGGTGTCTCCGGGCAGAGGTTGGCCAGCGCCGCCAACTCAAACTTGTGCAATTTCTTCTGATTGAGGAGTTCTCGGATGGCCTTGATTGTGGTGCGGAACTTAAACTTACTGAACCTTTCACAGTAGTTTAAGGTCTTCATGAACCGCTGCACCAAGAGGAGAAGGTGTGAGAGGTGGGAACCAATTAGGGAAAATGACAAGGTAAAAATAAAGAGAGAGAAAAAATAAATTGAAGGGATAGTTTCAGAAAGAGGCAAAACAAGATAACTTTAATAGAATGAGTCTTCACTAACTATTAGGATAGCCTTTACCTGAGTTTGGGCTTAAAAATAAATAAATAAAGTTTTCTATGAACTTTGCACAAATAAAGTTGAATCATTAGTGAAGATCAGACTAAGGTATTACACCAATCTTTGCTGTTAAATAAATTCTAAATGGCTTTCCCACACTTAGTAGTTTAAATATCCACCGCCACACTTGTTCTATGCAGCGCACCAATATTCATTTCTACCTTAATGAAATAATTAATTAATAAACATAAATCCCTAGATGCTTGATATGTTTGGTAAGTGGTAACTGTGTGCCTTAGGGTGTGGACGCGTTATACAACTCGTCTTCACTTGCACCACTTATTCTTCGTTTCTACAATGCTAAGAGGCTTCCAAGGTGAGGATGGGCAAGCAGGTGTGTCAGGAAGCCTTGGGAGACCTTCATGTGATAGTCAGATGAGCCTAACACCAATATCACCCATTGCTCCCCACCACACTACATACCACACGCCTACACCCAATACTCCACATCTGCTCCACCACCACCAACACACACACTAACACCACTACCACACCACACCACTACTACCACCCATCCTGCTCGCACCACACCATCCACCACTACTACACACACCCAACACCCAATACCACCCATCTGTCCCCACACCACCACCACCAACACCACTAACACACCCAATCACCCAATACCACCCATTCTGCCTTCCCACCACCACCACTACTACACACCCAACACGCAATATCCACCCATCTGCCCTCCACCACCACCACTACTTATCACCCATCATGCCTCCCCTCAACCACCTCCACCACACCTACCTACCGCATTGCCTCCCACCACCACACTATCCACACACAACCAACATCCCAATATCACCCATCTGCTCCTCCCCCACACACCACACACAATCACTACTACCAACACCCAAACCACAATACCATCTGCCTCCCACACAACACTACTTCACCATCTAGCCTCCCCCACACCACCACCTACCACTAACTACCACCAATCTGCACTCCCCCACCAACCACCAACATATACCACAGCCCAACACCATATCACCAATTGCTCCCCCACACAACACCTATACCACACCCATAACCCATCTGCTCCCACACCACCTCCACCACCACCACCAACCCATACCAATACCAACCATCTGCATCCACATCCTACTACTACCACACCAATACCACCATCTGTACCCACCACGACCACACCCAATCCCATCTGCCTCCACATCACCAACCCAAACCATTACCACTCCATCTCTGCTCCCACCACCACCACACCCAAAGTCTCACCACACACCCAACACCAATATTCATTTTCCATACATATGAAACTACATTTGAAATGTTGTATAGGAATATAAAAAATTATACGACATATAAAAAAAATATTGCATAATTCTAAGCCTCAGTGGTGCAGATTAACTATGAATCCGCTGGCCAGAGTTTGATCCCGGACTAGGGCAGGCGGTGCACAGTATATATAACTGAAGCAATAATAATAATAACAACAATTCTCTCTCTCTCTCTCTCACCTCGTTAAGCTCCTGCTCTTCCTCTGCATTCTCATTGGTTTGCTTGCGGTGTTCCAGCAACATGTGGACCTCCGAGATGAGCAGTGTTTCAGCCTTCTCAAACTCTGTGTGTGTGTGGAAGGACCGTTAGTCAATGAACACACACACACGCACACACATACAAGCACACACACACTTGGCGGCGGAAATGGGAAATGGAGTTTAAGGCAAAAAAATGTCATGTACTGGACGTATAAGTTAGGGGAAAATATTATATCAATAGCAAAAGAAGAGAAAGATTCAAGAGTCATAATACAGGACAACTTATCACCAGAGAAACATATAGAAAAAAATATAGTTACCAGTATTTGATAATATTACTCATAGCTTAGTTACCAGTATGTGAAGATGATATACTAGTAATGGCTTAGTTATACTCTTAACGTCTCCTAGGATAGAGAAAAGCATAGAGGCAAACATATGAAAGGATACTAGGGTGATGTGGGTTGCTAGAATGGTAGGAAAGACATAGAAAGAAATATACATGTGTGTGTGTGTGTGTGTATGTGAGATAGGAAATGAGGAAGTTCTGGAATACTGTGAATGAGTGTCTGATGGAGATGAGAAGAGAGGCGGAGGGAGGGAAGGGTTAATTGGAGATATGAACGGAAGAGTTGAAACATGTGACGTAATAGATGTGGTAGGGAAGTGTGGCGGCGTGAATTAAGTGAATGAAAAGGGTGATTGCCTGATGGACAACTTTTTCTCAGCATAAAATGATCCCCAGGTAGACGTGGAGAAGAAGTGATATGAGGGACAAGCAGAAGAGAGTGATTGGGTACAAAATGATTAGTGAAGGATGTGTTGAATGCTAAAGAAGTAAGAGGAATGTTAGAAAGATTAGATCACTATGTCGTGTTAGCTAAGATGAGAGTATGGGAGGAAGGATGTAAAGGAATATTTGAATGAATGGATGGATAGACAAGAGCTTAGAGAGGAGTATGCAAGGAAGGAAGGTACAGTGTGTGAGAGTCTGAGAGAAGGAAGGATGACACTTGAACAAGGAGCAAGTGTTAGTGAGGTATTTACAGTGTTTAAAGGTGCAGTAGTTGGATATAAACATAGGATGTAACACAAAAAAGGGAAGTATATAGTCATCAACTTACCTATAAAGATGATCATGTCCGTCTGACTGATGCAGACGGAAAAAGTTGACGGAACGAGAAAGAAATGATGGAAACGGTAAAAATTGTCGGTGAAAGTGCCAGTGTGACGGCCGGTTAAGATGGTGCCAGAATTGGAAGACCTAACATGAGGAAAGATTAAAAGAAATGCACTTAACAACACTGAAAGAAAGAAGAGAAAGAGTGTGTGGGAAGGACTGTTAAGGAATGAACACACACACACACACACACACACACACACACACACTCTTTATCAAATGTCATCACTACAGACACCTTTCTTACATTATTTCATTTGTTTTTGCTTCTACCTTTATTTTCATCATAGGATTGCTTCTACTTCCATATATTATTAAATTAATAAAACTCACAATAAGCAAAACATTTGAACAAAGCAAAAAACAAAGAAACAAGCAAACAGTTGCAGTTCCCAGAGAGGATATAATATTCAAACACAGTCATACATCAAAACATTTATCATGAAAACGTGGCACACAATCGTTCATGTGTGTACATAGGAGGCAGTGTGTGTGTGTGTGTGTGTGTGTGTGTGTGTGTGTGTGTGTGTGTGTGTGTGTGTGTGTACAGCTAAGGTGGAGGTGTTCCCTTGTTGGCATCACCTTCACTAACACAAGCACTAGAAGTCTTAGCACAAGCAACTTTAGCACCTTTAGCACCAGCCTTCCCGCCAGAACACAGGCCAGGCTGCACCATCACATCTGTAATATCCGCCCAATTAGTTTAACATGAGTGGTAGGCAAGATGTTAGAAGCTATCATAGCAAGGGCAATTAGGAAACATTTAGATGAACACAATCTAATTAAACATAGTCAACATGGTTTTAGCAAGGGGAAGTCATGCCTCACAAATTTATTATCCTTCTATAGGAAAGTATTTGAAACAATAGATAAGGGGGACGAGTATGATATAGTTTATTTGGACTTCAGTAAAGCCTTTGACAGAGTACCCCATAGGAGACTATTAAGTAAAGTTAAGGCTCACGGCATAGGTGGGAAGGTACTAGAATGGATTAGGGGATGGCTAACTGGTAGGGAACAGAGGGTACAAATTAATGGGAAGAAATCAGAATGGGGTAATGTCACTAGTGGGGTACCACAGGGATCAGTACTAGGACCATTGTTATTCATAATTTATATAAATGACTTAGAGACAGGAATAAATAGTGATATCAGTAAATTTGCCGATGACACAAAGATAGGAAGACAGGTAAAGAATTTAGATGATGCTAGGATGCTGCAGGATGACTTAAATAGGCTGTACGAGTGGTCAGAGAAATGGCAGATGCAGTTTAATGTTAACAAGTGTAGCATTATGAGCGTAGGTAAAGGAAATAGGTCTGTAGACTACACATTAAATGACACTACCTTAGGAAGGTCATATAGTGTGAGGGATTTAGGAGTTCAAATAAGCAGTGACTTGCGCCCCAGGGAACAGTGTATTATAGCTAGAAATAGAGCCAACAAGATACTGGGATTTATTAGTAGGTGTGTGACAAATAGGAGTTCTGAGGTCATTCTGAGGTTGTATTTAGCGCTAGTTAGACCCCACCTAGATTATGCAGCTCAATTTTGGTCCCCTTATTATAGGAAGGATATAGGCTCCTTGGAGGCAGTTCAGAGAAGAATGACCAAGATGATTCAGGGGCTGAGAAATTTATCCTACAAAGATAGGTTAAAACGTCTTAATCTCCACTCCCTAGAGAGAAAGAGGGCAAGAGGGGATATGATTGAGGTTTTCAAATGGGTAAAAGGAATTAATAAAGGAAACATTGATCAGGTTTTAGAATTTAGTAGCCAGGATAGGACACGTGGAAATGGGTACAAGCTAGAAAAACTGAGATTCAGGACAGACATAGGTAGATATTGGTTCACAAACAGAGTCGTGAACGATTGGAATAGGCTGGATAGACACGTAGTAAGTGCTGAGTCAATAGGTAGCTTTAAAAGACGGCTGGATCAGAGTATGGATAGGGATGACAGGTGGGATGGCTAAATATTGGATTAGTCCAAGGGTGGGGGACAAGGAACTGCCTCGTGTAGGTCATTAACTGGCCTCTTGCAGTCTCCTAATTTCTTATGTTCTTATGTTCTTAACTCCATGATCCACCTTGTCGAATGCCTTAGCGAAATCTAGGTATATGACATCGACATTTGTTCCGTTTTTCACCTCTTCTAAGACATTGGAGTAATGGTCTAGGAGCTGGGAGAGACAGGACCGTCCTTTCCTGAATCCATGTTGTCCCGGGTTAAGGTGATTCTTTGTTTCAAGATGGCTTATCAGGTTCTTTCTCAATATTCGTTCAAAGATTTTCATAATGTGGGAAGTCAATGTCACAGGTCTATAGTTCTTGGGAAGAGCCCTAGAACCCCCTTTGAATATAGGGACAACTTTTCCTTCAGTGAGGGATCCTGGGATTGTTCCTGTGTCCAGTGAATTTCTCCACAATATGTATAGGGGCTTCGATATGCTGTCCTTACAGTTCTTGAGAAAGATGGCTGGTATGTTATCGGTCCTGGTGCGGAGTTGTGTTTTATTTCATTAATGGCTTCCTTGATGTCCTCCTCTGTAAATGCGACGTCTGTGATATCCTCTTCATTTGTTTGATCGATGCGGAAAAACTGTGATGGGGCAATGATCTTTTCAGGCAGTGGGTCGCTGTACACTGAAGTATACTGGTTTTGTAATATATCTGCTACTCGTATGGGATCATTTATCACTTCACCATTTTCATTTTCCATGGGCCCAACTTTTGCTTTTATGGTTAATTTTCTTTTGGCATACGAGAAAAAATATTTTGGGTTTCTCTTTATTGCTGATACTGCTGTTTTCTCTTCCAGTTCTCTCTGTTTTTTATGTGATTCTTCAAGTTTCTGTTCAATAGACAGTATCTGGTTTTCAATGTTATCTCTTAGGGAATCACTGCTTACCAGCATTTTACTTAAATTCTTTTTCAATTTTTTTCGTTTTCTCATTAGAATTTTTCTGTCCCTCGGTATCACCTGTTGTTTCACTGTCCTCTTTTTAGGAATATGATTTTTGCAGATTGAATCACATACGATCATGAATTTTTCCAGGATTTCTTCTGTCGACCTTTCATTTTCTAGCATATCCCAGTCCACTTCGTTAAGTTCTGCATTTACGTTTTCCCAATTTGCATTTTTATTGAAGAAGTTCGGAGACTCTAGACCACCTTCCACATTATTGATCAATTTTGATCCGACTGACATTTCTTTGGTTGTGTTAGTTTTCACTTCCACAAAACTATGGTCAGATATGATGGTTTTCAATATACTTTGACTGTAGATCAGGTCCACGTTATTCACAAAAATTAGGTCGAGGGTATTGTGCTTTCTTGTCGGTTCACTAATGATTTGCTCTAAGAAGGTGTCCTCAGCTAAGTCCATCAGTAATTTTGCTTGGTCTTGGTCGTCATTTGTTCCACCGACAATCTTTCCTGAAGGCCACTTGATTATTGGTAGGTTGAAGTCTCCTAGGAGCAATATATTTATGGGTTCTGCACTGACCTCCCTCAATTTATCTTTCACTTTCTCTAATGTATCAGCGAACCTTCGTTTCTCTGATTTTGGTGGTCGGTACAGAACTGCTACTATCTGTTGTCTTTTCTTTATTTTCACTATGAGCAGTTCATTCATACTATCCGAGTGGGAGAGGAGTATTTCAACACTGGGTGCAATATCATCTCGGATATATAACACTACTCCTCCATGACTTCTATTTTTCCTATCTGTGCAGAACAGGGTGTAATTCACAATTTTGACCTCTTCATCTTTTATGTCTGGTGTTAGGTGAGATTCCGTTAGTGCTATAAATGTGTAATCACTTTCTGAAGCCAATTCGGCAATATATGGGACTTTGCTGTGATTTTTCATTGGATATAAACCCTGTATGTTGCACAATAGGAAGTTTTCTAGCAATTCGCTGGTCTGATCATTGTACTGGGAGGGTAAATATTTTCATGAACTTTTGATTAAACAAATAGCTTTTCCACAACACTGTAGCACCCAAACAATTGTGTATGGCTTCGTGGTAACATATAACATTTTTCCTCAAACAAATTGTAGTTTTACATTCAGTCAGAAGGTCATAAAATGTTGGCTGAAATTCTTGAGTCAACTTTAAAATGTTGATCATATTTTACGATTCATACATTATTAACTCACTTTACATATCAGTAGCCCTTCTTGCATACCTTGTGGCGTCTTTGGGAAACACACGAAGCCTCACTTGAGGGCGAGTGTTGTTATTTTTGCCACAAACACACCAGGACCTCCAGTAACTCTTCTTCCTGTCCCTGTTCTGACTCCTGAGAGAGAGAGAGACAGCGAGTGTGTGTGTGTGTGCGTGACCTGTGTGTGTGTGTGTGTGTGTGTCTGAGATTGCATTAAATAAAGATTACATTATCTTAAGCCAATGAGATTACTTTAAAAAAACATGAAACTATAATATTATGAGTAAAAATCTTGAAAATATTAACTTTTCCGCCAAAACCTTGACTCCGTTCGATTTAGTTACTTCAACCTCATTAAAAGTACAATTTACACACAAATGACTATTATAATCAATAATATCTATATGTATTAAATGTTATAAAACAATTTGAATTGGTATATATTATTAAGATTGAGTAACAAGCTTTAACAAATAAAATAAATACATAAATTGAATTGGAAGTCGCAGTCATTAATCCGAAGACAATGTTTTGGTTTCACGGGCACGTGTGTGACATTGTAGTTTTTCGTTAATTACTCCTATTATACGTGTTAATGGAGGTTGTAATTAAGTGAAAAGCTTAATGCTGAGATAACGTATGATAGTGCTAGAATGAAGTGAAATAATTACCATTAAATCGTGTCTCCTAGTACAAACATGGATTCGTGTGCCTATCTACGTGAGTTACTTAATAACACACATATAACATATAAACCATCAATACCATTGTTTATTATATAAAGAATAGATTTATAATTACCCAAGTCAAGATCGAGACATCGGACACATAGTTATTGTGGAGCAATACAGCAATGCAGCCATCCACCACCCAGGCACAAGCATCTGCAAGACGTGCAAACTGCTGAGAGAGATAGACATCACAGCAGAAATGTTTGCCATTCATCAAGCCCTGATCTATCTCAACACCAAATACACCCGTAGCAAGCCCGTCATCTACACTAGCTCCAAACCATCCCTCTACCGCCTCCTCTCCCGCCACCCTACACCCTGCACAGTGCACACCCTTGGTGCACACCCTTCAGAAAAAACTACTTTCCCTCCAATCACTGGGATGGGGAATCCGTATCCAGTGGGTGCCTTGAAGCCTTCCCATTCAAACATCCGCGGCAACGATATTGTGGATGCTGCCGCCAAGACTCCGCCCCTCAGCCTTGGATGCAGAAAACATCCCGAGTGTTAGATGCTGTCCTCACCCGCCTCCGCCTGGGCCACACAACACTCACAGCTCACCTGCACCGCCTGCGTCTGTCCCCTCACCCTTACTACCCCTGTTGCCAAACACTCCCTGAGACCATTGAACATTTCCTGCTGCACTGTCCACGCTTCCACTCGCATCGTGCAGTACTACACAGTCAACTCCAAGCCCTGAACGTCACCACATTCGACCTGCCCCGTGCCCACTCTGCTCGCGGCGGCAAACATTCACCCCTCTCGGCGACCAGCCGTCATCCGCCTCACCTGTGCCTTAATAAAGAAGATAGGACACCTTTCTTGCCTGTGATATCCTCACAGGACTCCACCAGGACACATAGTCCAAGGATCCTCGCTGCCTTAAACAACAACAACATTCTAGTTTTTTCGTTCCACCTCTCCGCCTTGCCCTCTTCACGGCAGAGCGTCTCAACTCTCGTGTTTGCCGCTCTGCCTGGGACAACACACCCCATGATGCCCTCCACATCACATCCATGGGCCAACACCGTACACACTCCTCTCCACACCCACCTCCGCCTCTCCTCACACAACACTCACGGCTCACCTGTACCTGCACCGCCTGCGTCTGTCCCCTCACTCCCACTGTCCCTGCTGCAGGAACATTCAGGAGACTATCGAACACTTGTTAGTACAGTGTCCTCGTTACCACTATCACCGTGTTGTACTCCGCTCCCAACTCCTGGCCCTGAACGTCACCACCTTTGACCTGCCCACCGTGACGCTGTTAGCAGCAGCAGGCGTCCACCCCTCACCACAACCAGCTGTCATCCGTCTCACCAGTCACCAGCGCGCGCTGCCTTGAGGAAGACGGGTCACCCAACACGCCTGTGACACCCTTACAGGACTTCACCAGGACTCATAGGATCGACTGAATCGTCGCGGCCCAAAACAACTTCGTAAGTACAACACTACCCTTCCCTCTCTTCCTCTCTTCCTCTCGTTCCCTCTACAAGCTAGAACAAACTGAGATTCAGGACAGACCTAGGTAGATATTGGTTCACTAACAGAGTGGTGAACGATTGGAATAGGCTGGGTAGACATGTAATAAGTGGTGAGTCAATAGGTAGCTTTAAAAAGACGGTTGGATCAGAGTATGGATAGGGATGACAGGTGGGATGGCTAAATATTGTATTATTCCAAGGGTGGGGGACAAGGAGCTGCCTCGTGTAGGTCATTAACTGGCCTCGTGCAGTCTCATCAATTGTTATGTTGTTATGTTTTTATCTTCCCTCCTATTTCTTCCTTCCTCCTTCCTTCCTTCCTTCCTTCCTTCCTTCCTTCCTTCCTTCCTTCCTTCCTTCCTTCCTTCCTTCCTTCCTTTCTCACTCCCTTCCTCCCTCCTTCCCTCCCTTCCCACACTAACCCTCCTCCCTCTCCCTCTCTCCTCAGTCCACCCCAAGGATCATATACTCAGATCCTTGGTATTTACCTATAAGTTGTATTGATCTAGTTGTGTGTGTGTGTGTGTGTGTGTGTGTGTGTGTGTGTGTGTGTGTGTGTGTGTGTGTTGGGAATTGAAAGGTGTTTGGGTGTTTTTTTGGGGTTGTTGTTGTAAGGTTTTTGTGTTTGTTTCTGAGGTGTTGAAAAGTGTGTTTGTATTAAATAGAGAAAGTGAGAGAGTTGAGTGTGTTAGAGCAAGGGTTGATAGAAGAGTGTGTGTGTGTGTGTGTGTGTGTGTGTGTGTGTGTGTGTATGTATGTGTACCGAGTACAACGGGCCAACTATCATTACGGTGATTCCTTTGCGGAATCACCGGTAAATCCTCGTATTCTCGACGCTCGTTAAGATACCTTGTTATGGTTAGAGTAGGTACTACTAGCGAAAGAGGATGATGGGAAAAACGCGTGACGTCACTGGAACTGAGGATATATATATCGGTCTGGGCGGGAGGTCAGTCACTAGTGTTCCGTGACCCCGCTCCAGACAGGTAAGCCTTCAGTGTTCCTAAAAGCCTTGCCACACTTGAAAAAACATTGTTATTAATATCTAACAGTAAATTGTCCTCCCGGATACAGCTGCCGAGAGGACCAGCAAAAGACTGTTTTTCGGTTGGTGTTTGACGAAGGCTGCATGTGGAGTTGCTTCTCAAACAAGGACGACGGCCAGAAGGACCCAGTGACTCTCAAACAATATTTGTGGCGTGAGTGTATTTTGGTCGTTTTTCCATCAGTTCCCTCACGTATAGTTAGGTAGGATAGAATAGGAATATTTGTGTTAAGGTATATGTTTATGTTTGTGTCGCTAAGGGTGGATAAGCATTTGTAAGAGCACCACCACGGATATAGCGAGTACTTTATTTACTTTATTCATCATTAAAGTTGTCCATTATAAATATATTTGTTTTATGTTCGTAAACCAACGTCGGACCCTCGGTACATATGTATGTATGTATGTATGTGTATTGCAATTCAAGACTACTACTACTATTACTACTACTACTACTACTACTACCACTACTACCACTACCACTACTACCACTACTACCACTACCACTACCACTACCACTACTACTACTACTACTACTACTACTACTACTACTACTATTACTACTTTTAGAGCACACACATATACACTCTCTCTCTCTCTCTCTCTCTCTCTCTCTCTCTCTCTCTCTCTCTCTCTCTCTCTCTCTCTCTCTCTCTCTCTCTCTCTCTCTCTCTCTCTCTCTCTCTCTCTCTCTCTCTCTTCTTGAAACACCCTTCTTTTCCTCTCTCCCTTCCCCTCAAAACACCCTTCTCTCTCAGCCTCAAACCTTTCCTCCTCACCCTCCCTCCCTGTTAAGTTTGTTTGTTTTCTTTGTTTTGTTTGCTTGCTTCAGTACCGTGTTGAAGTGTGGTTCAAACGCCTTCACGCACCCCGCCACCTTGTTGTTGTTGCTTAGCACCTGTGTTGGGGGGAGGAGGAGGACGAGGAGGATACATAAGGTGGGAAGGTCAAGGAGGCTGAAAAGCAGATATAGGAGGAAGGAAGGAAAACTGGAAGGAAGGGAGGGAAGTAAAGAATGAATGAAGGAAAATGAATAAACAAAACCTGACTCACTGATTGACTCACTCACACACTCACTCACTCACTCACTAACACACTCACTCACTCACTCACACAGTCACTCACTAACACACTCACTCACTCACTCACTCACACTCACTCACTCACTCACTCACACACTCACACACTCACTCACACACTCACACACTCACTCACACACTCACTCACACACTCACTCACTCACTCACTCACTCACTGATTCACTCACTCACTCACTCACTCACTCACTCACTCACTCACTCACTCTTATTCTGTTCTTTACCGTTAGCAAAATGCGATATGAGAAACAGGAAAATTATCAACTTGAGGAAATAATAGATATTGAACATCTTTTAAATTTAATCATTAAGCATTCTGGTTCATCAAATTTTGTAGATGACAAGTAACCCAATGATGTGGGAAACTTAGTCATTTAATACATAAATCAATACATTCTACATAGTACTATGTTGACGTGTAACAATTGATGTTTATTTAGGTGATACATAGCAAATATTTGTCACAAAAGCTTCTTAGTATTACAAAATTAAGGAATCTCATTTGTTCGAGTAATGAAATCATTATTAATGGTAGTGTACATGGTACCATGATCTCCCAAGTAACATGTCACATCATAGTGTTAGCTAATTTGTCTCAATGTCTCAGAGAGAGAGAGAGAGAGAGAGAACTTTATTTATTTTTGATCACAATTATTTATAACATTAATATTCATATGAACACATTTGACATACATTATTAGAATACAAATAATTGTTCAAAAGAAGTATTAAGACAACGCATCTGGTATATAAAGAGGATATACCAATATTTACTTAGTTACCAATAATATAATTTCAATGACAATACAGTAATCATAGATTAGTTAGCAGTATGTGAAGACAATATATTAGTTATAGCCTATTATAGATATTGAAAACATATTTATTAATCTATTACCAGTATTTGATGACAGTTATTATAGCCTATTAATAGGCTATAATAACTGTCATCAAATACCAGTAATAGGATACAATAACTGAGAGTATTAATTAATATTTCATGTTAATTCACATGGGTACAAATAGTGTTGTAATTTAGTTTTAATTTTTCCTTAATTGTTTAAGATGTATTTTGTAGACAGTGTACAGTTGCAAAGCATGTGTGTAGTATGTAGTTGTATTGGGGAGACCATCCTACCGCTGCCTGTTACTGTTCAAGCCAGAGTCAGTGAGGTGAAGGCATCAAAAGGTCGGCCGGATCATCATGGTGGTGCTTCTTAGGGAATATTCATATTCCTTCCAATGATACCAGTTGATGCCTTCACCATGGGGGCTATTGCTGCCCTCATGTTGGTAACCATTCAGATTGGAGTAGTGGCAAGCATTATACCACCAAGCACCACGGTATCTGGTAGGTAGGATTACAAAGATCATTTTAGTTATATCATCTTACACATATCTATGAAAACCAAGCTATCTTAGACCCTTCCTCATCTATAAAACCTACTTACAAACTACGTGTTGTATCAAGATAACTTTGTAATTTGTATGAGCATGCTTGTCCCGATAAACAATGGCACTGTAATATACAGTATTATTTTGCTGATTCACTGTATAAATGTGATTAAGGTGCCTTACTTCACGTCTGACAACAGACATTTAAATTACTTGCATTACTGTGGACACCTGCTGTTAAGTTTACTTGTGTTCAGGTTGGTAATACTCACGTCTTGGCACAGTTG
>JAXIVD010000349.1:95000-117500 GCA_036785275.1 Cancer borealis
TACATACATACACCTGAACTATTCTGTTGTACACTACTGCCTCCTCCATCGCGGGGTTACGTTTCAGACCTTCCCGTGATAAGTGAAAATCCACAAAATAGAATTACCCTTTTTGAATACACCCTAGGCATGTTTTTATAACTTTTACAATACTTTTAAAAGCATTTGAAGGTCTTTAAAACAATAGAAACATTTAAACACCTAAAAGATATTGAGAGAGCAAGAGCAATGGATAACACAAAAATATTGTACAAACAGTATAAAAAACCCAACTACTATTTGTCTCAGTATTTCGTTATGTAGCAGCATCCTTACATAACAACACAACAATTGATGAGACTGCACGAGGCCAGTTAATGACCTACACGAGGCAGCTCCTTGTCCCCCACCCTTGGAATAATACAACATTTAGCCATCCCACCTGTCATCCCTATCCATACTCTGATCCAACCGTCTTTTAAAGCTACCTATTGACTCACCACTTACTACGTGTCTATCCAGCCTATTCCAATCGTTCACCACTCTGTTAGTGAACCAATATCTACCTAGGTCTGTCCTGAATCTAAGTTTTTCTAGCTTGTACCCATTTCCACGTGTCCTATCCTGACTACTAAAATCTAAAACTTGATCAATGTTTCCCTTATTAATTCCTTTTACCCATTTGAAAACCTCAATCATATCCCCTCTTGCCCTCCTTCTCTCTAGGGAGTGGAGATTAAGACGTTTTAACCTATCTTTGTAGGATAAATTTCTCAGCCCCTGAATCATCTTGGTCATTCTTCTCTGAACTGCCTCCAAGGAGCCTATATCCTTCCTATAATAAGGGGACCAAAATCGAGCTGCATAATCTAGGTGGGGTCTAACTAGCGCTAAATACAACCTCAGAATGACCTCAGAACTCCTATTTGTCACACACCTACTAATAAATCCCAGTATCTTGTTGGCCCTATTTCTAGCTATAATACACTGTTCCCCGGGGCGCAAGTCACTGCTTATTTGAACTCCCAAGTCCCTCACACTATATGACCTTCCTAAGGGAGTGTCATTTAATGTGTAGTCTACAGACCTATTACCTTTACCTACGCTCATAATGCTACACTTGTTAACATTAAACTGCATCTGCCATTTCTCTGACCACTCGTACAGCCTATTTAAGTCATCCTGCAGCATCCTAGCATCATCTAAATTCTTTACCGGTCTTCCTATCTTTGTGTCATCGGCAAATTTACTGATATAACTGTTTATTCTTGTCTAAATCATTTATATAGATTATTAATAACAACGGTCCTAGTACTGATCCCTGTGGTACCCCACTAGTGACATTACCCCATTCTGATTTCTTCCCATTAATCTGTACCCTCTGTTCCCTACTAGTAAGCCATCCCCTAATCCACTCTAGTACCTTCCCACCTATGCCATGAGCCTTATAACTTTACTTAACAGTCTCCTATGGGGTACTCTGTCAAACGCTTTACTCAAGTCCAAATAAACTATATCATACTCGTCCCCCTTATCTATGGTTTCAAATACTTTCCTATAGAAGGATAATAAATTTGTGAGGCATGACTTCATTATGAATATTTTTTGTAAGACTAATAATTACACAGTAAAATTAATTAAACCGTATCTATTTTCCAAAACGTGACTTTCTTCCCCATTTTTTCAAAAGCTATAAGAGATATTGGAAATATCATTGCAGCATCTGATAGACCTAATTAAACTACAACTATCATGAATATATGTTCTAAGACTAATAATTACGCAGTAAAATTAAACCGTATCTTTTTCCCAGAAAATTGCTTTCCTCCTCATTTCCTTGTAAGCTATTAAAGATATTGGAAATATCATTGCAGCATCTGATAGACCTAATTAAACTCTACAACTGTCATTATGAATATTTGTTCTAAGACTAATAATTACACAGTAAAATTAAACCGTATCTTTTTTTCCAAAACATGACTTTCTTTCTCATTTTCTTGAAAGCTATTAGAGATATTGCGGAATGCCGCGAAATGGTGAAAATATGTGATATCAAAATTAATAGATCCTACAGAAAACAGTGAAATACCAGGACCGTGAAAACTGAACAGCGATATAACGGGGGATTCGTGTATTCATCCTTCAATATTCTCCACATTTCTGATACGTTCTTGCTTTGAAATACCTCTTTCCATTTTATCTTTGAAAATTCTCCTCTGTTTTGCTTGTACCTGGCTTTCCTGTAATCATAGTAATATTCCTTCCAACCTTTATTTTCCCAGTCAGTATTTATTTCAAAACTCACCACATTGACACTAAATTGAGGTAATCTATGACAAAATAGCACATACAATTTGCATACAATTAAGGTGTGTAATCAATTTTTTTCAGTATGAATATTTATGCCAAAATTGTTTCAGTTTGCCAGCTATAGTGAGTATACCACGGTGATCTACCACAGCAATCTACCACGGTGATCTACCACAGCGATCTACCACAGCGATCTATCTACCTCGGTGATGTACCACGGATGTTGGTGTGAGTGTACATCTGGTTCCATGTGTGAGTGTCAAGCACGGGCATTGGTACACAAGGGTGGTCAAGGTGAGGTGATGTGGCTTTGTTTTTGTTAATGTTAAGTAGCAGTGAACCTGATGGTGTGTTAATACAAGTTGGCATTGGGTGTTATGTTTAACTTGGCGGCTTGACACTACTGGGAACACTTTAATATTAACGGGTGTGCAGGTTGGTTAGTTGCATCATGATTATTGTATGATGTGCAAGTTTTCAGTTTGCTCATTTGATTACTGTGGAATGCCGGATGAAGGTTATTTTTTATATTTTTTTTATATGATTTCATCTCTTGGTAGTGTGAACGCTTTGCTTGGTTAGGGTAAACTTTTTTTTTTTCCTAGTTATAGAGGTTGTCTTCACCTTCCAACGAGTTTGTTTTATGATTCAAAATATTGCAAGGAGTTTGAATGGTTGAAATGTTTATTTTATAATTTGAAGTTCGAAAATATTAGATTAATTCTAGGTTGTCTCGTGTGTTGTATTTTAATTATTTCATCCTGTCTTTGATTGAAATTTGGATAAAGTTAAAACAGGGTTAAGGACCCTGAACATGAACATGAGGAACGTGCTTTGAATAGGGAAAGCCAGCGGAAAGAACTGGAGTATGATGAGGCTGAGAAAGTATATACTCATGAGTTAAGAATGGCTGAAATAAGACCAGATACTATTAATAATTCTAATGTTTCTACTAGTAGTACTAATGTTTCTATGCCTAAGTTGAAGCTTCCTACTTTTCATGATAATCAGGATGACATTTGTTGAGATTTGAGCGTATTGCAAAATTACAGGGATGGTTTGAGACAGATTATGATGTTTATTTGGAGAGTTGTTTGCTTGGTCATGCTTTGAAAATGTATGTTTCTTTGTCTGTAGATACTGTTAAAGATTATGATAAGTTAAAGAAGGCTCTTGAAGGCCTAAGCTATTGATGCTAATCCATATAGGAAGACATTCCGTGAAAGTAGATGTGAGGATAAGGAAAGTTACAAACAGTTGGTTGTTAAAATGGAACAATATGTAACATATTATTACAAGTCTCTGTGATTTCCTGGTGAAAGAACAGCTTATGAATAATTATCCTTATGATATGAGTTTTTCTGAAGGAGTGAGATTTCTCTAGTGCTGTATAGATGACTGAAGCGACTGATGGGTTCAGGAACACTCATGGTTACGGTTACTTTAATGCTAAAACTAAACCCAGTAGACTCACCTGCAAAAGAAGATCAACTTACCTGTCAAGGCTGTGGTGTCCAGGGTCATATCAAACCAAACTGTCCTAATAATCCTAGGAACTTTTAAGAAGGAAGAAATAGAACCTGCTAAAGTGAACTTTGTATTCCAGTCTGAACTTAAACCTTCAGATAGTGGTGTTGATCCAAAGGGTTGTGTATTTGGAAGGAAGGCTCAAGTGCTGCTAGATACCGGATGTTCAAGTGTGATTGTTAGTTCTAGATGAGTTCCCCAGAAGGTTAAGTTAGGTCCGTTTGTGAAGGTGTATGACTTGCTTGATGTTCAAAGCTCGTTCCCTTCAGTCAGGTGTCATGTTAATAGTAAGTTCTTCTCAGGTTGGGTAACGGCAGTGATGGCTCCACTTAAGTTTGCAGACGTATTAATTGGTAATGTTCCAGGAATGAAGATGCCCAATGATGGCTATAGTGCTGATGATTCTGGAAACTGTTAAGTTATCTGTATTTGTATTGTTGCATGTTAGGTGTCAGAGTTAGCAGCTCACACCTCACCTCACCTGCTCACCTCATTATTAGTAATTGTCATCATTTTCATCAATATCTATACTTGAGCAGATAATGACCAACGAGAAGTGGAATGAAGACAACTTGACAGTGGTGCCGTGACAGCTGCCGTTCATCTACAAACAGAAGGTATTCACGTCGCCTCAACATAAGGAAAATTCTTAACTATTTTCAAAGAAGAAATGTTAACTTGGTATCTCCTACAAGAACATTTTACATTCTGCATTAAAAGATAAGTGTATTTTTGGTTTTGCTGCAGGACCAATGTCTGATGCTTGACGCAGAAAATTACAGTCAAATCTTCTTCAAGGCTTGTGTTAAAGGCTAATATTAAATTAACATATAATTTGTTCATGAGTTTATTACAAAGATCTAGAACAACTCAGGATAAACACACCAAGTATCTAGGAGGAGTATAAAAATATAATAGTTCATGTATATTGATTCAAAATTTACATAGCATACTTTAAAGAGCAAAATAACCTCACTTAAATCCCACATACTTTTTTAGACTGAGGTTCATTCCTGCCTTGATGCAAACATACAGTCAGGCAAAACCCACTCTTCCATATAAACACAGGTGATGCAAGTTACTGAAACTGAATACACAATAAACCTATGTATGTATGTTATGTATGTTATGTGTGTATGTATGTATGTATGTATGTATGCATGCATGCATGCATGTATATTTATGCATGCGGGAATCTGTACAAGGCTCTTCCAAACCTTCACACTGATCGCAGGGAGTCTATCAGGCTCTTCCTAACCAAATAAATAACCCTCCTCTCTCTCTCACACACACACACACTCTCTCTCTCTCACTCACACACACACACACACACACACACACACTCTCTCTCTCTCCCACCCACCCACCACAGCCACAGCCACAGACCCACAGGATGTTTACACCAGTCAAGACTTCACACAGCCTCCCACATAGAACACACACTCTCTCAGCCACAGACCCACAGGATGTTTACACCAGTCAAGACTCCACACATAGAACACACACACACACACACACTTTTTATCCACCTGTTAAATATAAAGAGATGTTCGAATTATTCAGAGAGAGAGAGAGAGAGAGAGAGAGAGAGCATTATTATTATTATTATTTATAGTAGTAGTAGTATTGTTATTGTTTCTATCAGTAATTATCATTATTGATATAACTGTCTCTCTCTCTCACTGAATAATTTAATTTATTTATATTTAAAAGGCAGATAGAAATAAATTTATAAGATAATTTAAATGTACAAATAGGTGTGTGTGTATGAGAGAGAGAGAGAGAGAGAGAGAGAGAGAGAGAGAGAGAGAGAGAGAGAGAGAGAGGCTTATTATTTGGTGATTAAGATGAAGAACGGGTCACTGGAGGTCAGCCAACGACAGATCCCATGAAAAAGAAGGTGACACATGTCGCCTGATTTGATATTTTGATTAGGAAGAGCCTGGTTAGGTTAGGTTAGGGAGAGCTTTGTACAGAAGACCAAAGAACTTTAAATCAAAGGGGAAATTTTAAACTTGTTCTGGAACGTTGAAAGGTGTGTGAGAGAGAGAGAGAGTTCGTCAACATTGATAGTCAAGAAGAGAGAAATACAGACTGAAAATTATCAATATGTTACCATTTCTTCCTTTATCATCTCCATCAAATTTGAGTGTAAGTTTAGTAATACATCTCCATCATCTGCCTGGTTCTATACTGTATCACTGTGCTAAGGAAACATTAACATTATTACAGACTCATCATCCCATCACTTATTACCATTATTAATATTATCATTATTTATGTTTTTATTTTCATTTCAGCAGCAAAACATCCCTTGCTACCAGCGTTGAAGCAAAGAGTGATTATTTGATCATCACAAGCCTCTTTCAAAAGGACAAACATCAATAGTGGTGAGTGTAGCAAAGATATAGGTTAAGTTAGGTGAGATATTGGTTATGTTAAGTTAGGGGAGTATAGGAAAGATATAGGTAAGTATTTAACATCCTAGCAAGTACTCTAGTGGAACCATCTTATGAAGGGAGAGGAAGATGTAGGTGGAGGGAAGAAATGTTTATACTGTATATAATAATCATAATAATAATAATGATAATGATACCTACAGCCTCGTTTGAATACTGAAATAGTCAATGGACACACACACACACATGCATACACTCACAAAAGGATGAAAAAAAAGCTCAGTTCTTTCCTACCACCGTCGGGGGGGGGGGGGGGGGGGGAAATTTTTCAATAATAATAATATGGACAAACTCATCGGATGGGAACTATCAAAAACTTATTGCAGCTTGTTGTTGTGTTGTTGCATTAGTATTGGAAGCTGCGTTGTGTTGCCATGTCCTCCAGTAACACTCTCAGCTCTTCATCCTCAAAACGACCCTCCAAGCTGTGAGAGAGAGAGAGAGAGAGGTTTACAATTAATGCTTATATCATAAATGCATCTCACATACACAAAGTTCAGAGCCTCTATTTACAACACTATAGTCTTCCAAATGTTAACATATATTCCTAGTGGAGGAGACAGAATCCAGTCTTCCCATTGGTCCAACGCTGCCATGTCTACGTGAACTAGCCAATTAGAACTTGATGTAAATAAGTAAAAGGAATATATAAAATGCTTTAACAAAATTTGGCAGCGTTGGACCCATGGGAAGACTGGATTCTGCCCCGCCAGGAATCTATGTTAAGATTTGGAAAACTATAGTGTTCTAAATAGAGGCTATGAACTCTTAAAAAGAAGTCCTGTTTCTTACTAGATATGAGTGTGATTTAGTGAGATACTGGAAACATTGGCTTGTGTCAGGTAAGTAAAGTGTTGGCACTCGCTGTAGCTGTGTGTGTGTGTGTGTGTGGGCGTTCATCTACCGTCACATTGGCCTTTGACCCCGAGGTGGAAATTAATCTAGGTTCCCCGTTTGGGAAGATGAACAGCTGGGTGAGCTGAGCACTGCCTGCCCTTGTCTGGGATTGAACTCAGGCCAGCTGATTGGTGGTGAGACATGCTAACCACTACACCACTGAGGACTAGAAAAACAGAATGGCAGGAAAAATGCCTGAATCCCCTGAGAAGTAGCTGTGTGGGCCAGTGGTGAGCCCATGGCCTGTAGGCTGCAAGTTTGATCCTGGCTCCTCCTCACTTTCCAAACATTGAGGCATCCCATTTGGGACCACAGATTGTGGCTCAATGCAGTGTTGCCTCGGACTTCAGTCTGTGTCCAAACCCTTTTTCTAGGTTTATTTCCTTTTGTTTCATGTCTTTTCTTCCTAACTTCCCGCTATCCCCTTCTTGTCGTAAGGTGTGGTAGCCGTGCTGAGAGGATGAAAGGCTAACTCTGAGTCCAGTCATGAACGGCCTGAGGGTGTCACGGGCATGGTGTATCCTTACTCTCCATGGGGGTCATGGGAGCAGACCAGTTAGTTACATCCCCCACTTACACTCGGCTCACCATGGCCAGTTGTGAAAATTCAAAATTAACACATGCACTGGGGAATGCACACCAAAAAATTCACCCCCCACCCCCCGCCAACTTCCCTGACTTTGACAAGGAAACACCTCTGACCTCGGCTTTGAAAACTCCCTCACCTCTTCCACCTATTACCCGAACACCAACACCAACACTTCTACACCTGTATAACCTCCATTATAACCTTGGAATCAGATATACCTTCAAAACGTAAAACCACACACCAACCCTCTACTCTGATAATAATCCATAATGACTTTGTGTTAATATTCAGAATTATTAGAAATTCCAACATTCACATCTTTAACTTTATAAACAGTCAACATGGAACTAGAAATAATGAAAACCATCTTCAATGTCTCTGGTTTCACAAAACTTTAAAATTAGTATAATATGTAGTGATCCTTTTATAGGGAACAAACTACAAACTCATATTAAACAATTAATCTCCATGAACAACTTATCTTTGTTCAAGAAAAATGTAAAGCTTCATTTATGTTCGCTACAAAATTAGTAGACCTACTCTATACCTAAACAATTAGTAGACCTAAACAATTTGTCAGAATTCCATCTCATGATAAAAATATTTTCCTATATGTATGTATATGTGTGTGTGTAGGAAATATTTACAACTTAATGACTAGGCTGTATAAGAGTAGATATGGATACAAAATAACACTTGTACACACTGATCCAATTATTTCAGGACCTTTCCCCCACCACTACCCACCTACACCACACCCACCCACCCACCTACCTACCTGGGTATTAGTGCCTTGGCCTCCTCAGGTGTCTCCGGGCAGAGGTTGGCCAGCGCCGCCAACTCAAACTTGTGCAATTTCTTCTGATTGAGGAGTTCTCGGATGGCCTTGATTGTGGTGCGGAACTTAAACTTACTGAACCTTTCACAGTAGTTTAAGGTCTTCATGAACCGCTGCACCAAGAGGAGAAGGTGTGAGAGGTGGGAACCAATTAGGGAAAATGACAAGGTAAAAATAAAGAGAGAGAAAAAATAAATTGAAGGGATAGTTTCAGAAAGAGGCAAAACAAGATAACTTTAATAGAATGAGTCTTCACTAACTATTAGGATAGCCTTTACCTGAGTTTGGGCTTAAAAATAAATAAATAAAGTTTTCTATGAACTTTGCACAAATAAAGTTGAATCATTAGTGAAGATCAGACTAAGGTATTACACCAATCTTTGCTGTTAAATAAATTATAAATGGCTTTCCCACACTTAGTAGTTTAAATATCCACCGCCACACTTGTTCTATGCAGCGCACCAATATTCATTTCTACCTTACTGAAATAATTAATTAATAAACATAAATCCCTAGATGCTTGATATGTTTGGTAAGTGGTAACTGTGTGCCTTAGGGTGTGGACGCGTTATACAACTCGTCTTCACTTGCACCACTTATTCTTCGTTTCTACAATGCTAAGAGGCTTCCAAGGTGAGGATGGGCAAGCAGGTGTGTCAGGAAGCCTTGGGAGACCTTCAAGTGATAGACAGATGAGCCTAACACCAATATCACCCATCTGCCTCCCCACCACCACTACTACCACACCCAACACCCAATACCACCCATCTGCCTCCCCACCACCACCACCACCACCACCACTACCACACCCAACACCACTACTACCACCCATCTGCCTCCCCACCACCACCACCACCACTACTACCACACCCAACACCCAATACCACCCATCTGCCTCCCCACCACCACCACCACCACCACTACCACACCCAACACCCAATACCACCCATCTGCCTTCCCACCACCACCACTACTACCACACCCAACACCCAATACCACCCATCTGCCTCCCCACCACCACCACCACCACTACTACCACCCATCTGCCTCCCCACCACTACTACCACCCATCTGCCTCCCCACCACCACCACTACTACCACACCCAACACCCAATATCACCCATCTGCCTCCCCACCACCACCACCACCACTACTACCACACCCAACACCCAATACCACCCATCTGCCTCCCCACCACCACCACCACCACTACTACCACCCATCTGCCTCCCCACCACCACCACTACTACCACACCCAACACCCAATATCACCCATCTGCCTCCCCACCACCACCACTACTACCACACCCAATACCACCCATCTGCCTCCCCACCACCACCACCACCACCACACCCAATACCCAATACCACCCATCTGCCTCCCCACCATCACTACTACTACCACACCCAACACCCAATACCACCCATCTGCCTCCCCACCACCACCACACCCAATACCCCCATCTGCCTCCCCACCATCACCACACCCAACACCCAATACCACTCATCTGCCTCCCCACCACCACCACCACCCAAGTCACCACCACACCCAACACCCAATATTCACTTTTCATACAGATGAAAAATACTTTGAAATAGTTGTATACGACATATAAAAAAAATATTGCATAATTCTAAGCCTCAGTGGTGCAGATTAACTATGAATCCGCTGGCCAGAGTTTGATCCCGGACTAGGGCAGGCGGTGCACAGTATATATAACTGAAGCAATAATAATAATAATAACAACAATTCTCTCTCTCTCTCTCTCACCTCGTTAAGCTCCTGCTCTTCCTCTGCATTCTCATTGGTTTGCTTGCGGTGTTCCAGCAACATGTGGACCTCCGAGATGAGCAGTGTTTCAGCCTTCTCAAACTCTGTGTGTGTGTGGAAGGACCGTTAGTCAATGAACACACACACACACACACACACACACGCACACACACACATACAAGCACACACACACTTGGCGGCGGAAATGGGAAATGGAGTTTAAGGCAAAAAAATGTCATGTACTGGACGTATAAGTTAGGGGAAAATATTATATCAATAGCAAAAGAAGAGAAAGATTCAAGAGTCATAATACAGGACAACTTATCACCAGAGAAACATATAGAAAAAAATATAGTTACCAGTATTTGATAATATTACTCATAGCTTAGTTACCAGTATGTGAAGATGATATACTAGTAATGGCTTAGTTATACTCTTAACGTCTCCTAGGATAGAGAAAAGCATAGAGGCAAACATATGAAAGGATACTAGGGTGATGTGGGTTGCTAGAATGGTAGGAAAGACATAGAAAGAAATATACATGTGTGTGTGTGTGTGTGTATGTGAGATAGGAAATGAGGAAGTTCTGGAATACTGTGAATGAGTGTCTGATGGAGATGAGAAGAGAGGCGGAGGGAGGGAAGGGTTAATTGGAGATATGAACGGAAGAGTTGAAACATGTGACGTAATAGATGTGGTAGGGAAGTGTGGCGACGTGAATTAAGTGAATGAAAAGGGTGATTGCCTGATGGACAACTTTTTCTCAGCATAAAATGATCCCCAGGTAGACGTGGAGAAGAAGTGATATGAGGGACAAGCAGAAGAGAGTGATTGGGTACAAAATGATTAGTGAAGGATGTGTTGAATGCTAAAGAAGTAAGAGGAATGTTAGAAAGATTAGATCACTATGTCGTGTTAGCTAAGATGAGAGTATGGGAGGAAGGATGTAAAGGAATATTTGAATGAATGGATGGATAGACAAGAGCTTAGAGAGGAGTATGCAAGGAAGGAAGGTACAGTGTGTGAGAGTCTGAGAGAAGGAAGGATGACACTTGAACAAGGAGCAAGTGTTAGTGAGGTATTTACAGTGTTTAAAGGTGCAGTAGTTGGATATAAACATAGGATGTAACACAAAAAAGGGAAGTATATAGTCATCAACTTACCTATAAAGATGATCATGTCCGTCTGACTGATGCAGACGGAAAAAGTTGACGGAACGAGAAAGAAATGATGGAAACGGTAAAAATTGTCGGTGAAAGTGCCAGTGTGACGGCCGGTTAAGATGGTGCCAGAATTGGAAGACCTAACATGAGGAAAGATTAAAAGAAATGCACTTAACAACACTGAAAGAAAGAAGAGAAAGAGTGTGTGGGAAGGACTGTTAAGGAATGAACACAAACACACACACACACACACACACACACTCTTTATCAAATGTCATCACTACAGACACCTTTCTTACATTATTTCATTTGTTTTTGCTTCTACCTTTATTTTCATCATAGGATTGCTTCTACTTCCATATATTATTAAATTAATAAAACTCACAATAAGCAAAACATTTGAACAAAGCAAAAAACAAAGAAACAAGCAAACAGTTGCAGTTCCCAGAGAGGATATAATATTCAAACACAGTCATACATCAAAACATTTATCATGAAAACGTGGCACACAATCGTTCATGTGTGTACATAGGAGGCAGTGTGTGTGTGTGTGTGTGTGTGTGTGTGTGTGTGTGTGTGTGTGTGTGTGTGTGTACAGCTAAGGTGGAGGTGTTCCCTTGTTGGCATCACCTTCACTAACACAAGCACTAGAAGTCTTAGCACAAGCAACTTTAGCACCTTTAGCACCAGCCTTCCCGCCAGAACACAGGCCAGGCTGCACCATCACATCTGTAATATCCGCCCAATTAGTTTAACATGAGTGGTAGGCAAGATGTTAGAAGCTATCATAGCAAGGGCAATTAGGAAACATTTAGATGAACACAATCTAATTAAACATAGTCAACATGGTTTTAGCAAGGGGAAGTCATGCCTCACAAATTTATTATCCTTCTATAGGAAAGTATTTGAAACAATAGATAAGGGGGACGAGTATGATATAGTTTATTTGGACTTCAGTAAAGCCTTTGACAGAGTACCCCATAGGAGACTATTAAGTAAAGTTAAGGCTCACGGCATAGGTGGGAAGGTACTAGAATGGATTAGGGGATGGCTAACTGGTAGGGAACAGAGGGTACAAATTAATGGGAAGAAATCAGAATGGGGTAATGTCACTAGTGGGGTACCACAGGGATCAGTACTAGGACCATTGTTATTCATAATTTATATAAATGACTTAGAGACAGGAATAAATAGTGATATCAGTAAATTTGCCGATGACACAAAGATAGGAAGACAGGTAAAGAATTTAGATGATGCTAGGATGCTGCAGGATGACTTAAATAGGCTGTACGAGTGGTCAGAGAAATGGCAGATGCAGTTTAATGTTAACAAGTGTAGCATTATGAGCGTAGGTAAAGGAAATAGGTCTGTAGACTACACATTAAATGACACTACCTTAGGAAGGTCATATAGTGTGAGGGATTTAGGAGTTCAAATAAGCAGTGACTTGCGCCCCAGGGAACAGTGTATTATAGCTAGAAATAGAGCCAACAAGATACTGGGATTTATTAGTAGGTGTGTGACAAATAGGAGTTCTGAGGTCATTCTGAGGTTGTATTTAGCGCTAGTTAGACCCCACCTAGATTATGCAGCTCAATTTTGGTCCCCTTATTATAGGAAGGATATAGGCTCCTTGGAGGCAGTTCAGAGAAGAATGACCAAGATGATTCAGGGGCTGAGAAATTTATCCTACAAAGATAGGTTAAAACGTCTTAATCTCCACTCCCTAGAGAGAAAGAGGGCAAGAGGGGATATGATTGAGGTTTTCAAATGGGTAAAAGGAATTAATAAAGGAAACATTGATCAGGTTTTAGAATTTAGTAGCCAGGATAGGACACGTGGAAATGGGTACAAGCTAGAAAAACTGAGATTCAGGACAGACATAGGTAGATATTGGTTCACAAACAGAGTCGTGAACGATTGGAATAGGCTGGATAGACACGTAGTAAGTGCTGAGTCAATAGGTAGCTTTAAAAGACGGCTGGATCAGAGTATGGATAGGGATGACAGGTGGGATGGCTAAATATTGGATTAGTCCAAGGGTGGGGGACAAGGAACTGCCTCGTGTAGGTCATTAACTGGCCTCTTGCAGTCTCCTAATTTCTTATGTTCTTATGTTCTTAACTCCATGATCCACCTTGTCGAATGCCTTAGCGAAATCTAGGTATATGACATCGACATTTGTTCCGTTTTTCACCTCTTCTAAGACATTGGAGTAATGGTCTAGGAGCTGGGAGAGACAGGACCGTCCTTTCCTGAATCCATGTTGTCCCGGGTTAAGGTGATTCTTTGTTTCAAGATGGCTTATCAGGTTCTTTCTCAATATTCGTTCAAAGATTTTCATAATGTGGGAAGTCAATGTCACAGGTCTATAGTTCTTGGGAAGAGCCCTAGAACCCCCTTTGAATATAGGGACAACTTTTCCTTCAGTGAGGGATCCTGGGATTGTTCCTGTGTCCAGTGAATTTCTCCACAATATGTATAGGGGCTTCGATATGCTGTCCTTACAGTTCTTGAGAAAGATGGCTGGTATGTTATCGGTCCTGGTGCGGAGTTGTGTTTTATTTCATTAATGGCTTCCTTGATGTCCTCCTCTGTAAATGCGACGTCTGTGATATCCTCTTCATTTGTTTGATCGATGCGGAAAAACTGTGATGGGGCAATGATCTTTTCAGGCAGTGGGTCGCTGTACACTGAAGTATACTGGTTTTGTAATATATCTGCTACTCGTATGGGATCATTTATCACTTCACCATTTTCATTTTCCATGGGCCCAACTTTTGCTTTTATGGTTAATTTTCTTTTGGCATACGAGAAAAAATATTTTGGGTTTCTCTTTATTGCTGATACTGCTGTTTTCTCTTCCAGTTCTCTCTGTTTTTTATGTGATTCTTCAAGTTTCTGTTCAATAGACAGTATCTGGTTTTCAATGTTATCTCTTAGGGAATCACTGCTTACCAGCATTTTACTTAAATTCTTTTTCAATTTTTTTCGTTTTCTCATTAGAATTTTTCTGTCCCTCGGTATCACCTGTTGTTTCACTGTCCTCTTTTTAGGAATATGATTTTTGCAGATTGAATCACATACGATCATGAATTTTTCCAGGATTTCTTCTGTCGACCTTTCATTTTCTAGCATATCCCAGTCCACTTCGTTAAGTTCTGCATTTACGTTTTCCCAATTTGCATTTTTATTGAAGAAGTTCGGAGACTCTAGACCACCTTCCACATTATTGATCAATTTTGATCCGACTGACATTTCTTTGGTTGTGTTAGTTTTCACTTCCACAAAACTATGGTCAGATATGATGGTTTTCAATATACTTTGACTGTAGATCAGGTCCACGTTATTCACAAAAATTAGGTCGAGGGTATTGTGCTTTCTTGTCGGTTCACTAATGATTTGCTCTAAGAAGGTGTCCTCAACTAAGTCCATCAGTAATTTTGCTTGGTCTTGGTCGTCATTTGTTCCACCGACAATCTTTCCTGAAGGCCACTTGATTATTGGTAGGTTGAAGTCTCCTAGGAGCAATATATTTATGGGTTCTGCACTGACCTCCCTCAATTTATCTTTCACTTTCTCTAATGTATCAGCGAACCTTCGTTTCTCTGATTTTGGTGGTCGGTACAGAACTGCTACTATCTGTTGTCTTTTCTTTATTTTCACTATGAGCAGTTCATTCATACTATCCGAGTGGGAGAGGAGTATTTCAACACTGGGTGCAATATCATCTCGGATATATAACACTACTCCTCCATGACTTCTATTTTTCCTATCTGTGCAGAACAGGGTGTAATTCACAATTTTGACCTCTTCATCTTTTATGTCTGGTGTTAGGTGAGATTCCGTTAGTGCTATAAATGTGTAATCACTTTCTGAAGCCAATTCGGCAATATATGGGACTTTGCTGTGATTTTTCATTGGATATAAACCCTGTATGTTGCACAATAGGAAGTTTTCTAGCAATTCGCTGGTCTGATCATTGTACTGGGAGGGTAAATATTTTCATGAACTTTTGATTAAACAAATAGCTTTTCCACAACACTGTAGCACCCAAACAATTGTGTATGGCTTCGTGGTAACATATAACATTTTTCCTCAAACAAATTGTAGTTTTACATTCAGTCAGAAGGTCATAAAATGTTGGCTGAAATTCTTGAGTCAACTTTAAAATGTTGATCATATTTTACGATTCATACATTATTAACTCACTTTACATATCAGTAGCCCTTCTTGCATACCTTGTGGCGTCTTTGGGAAACACACGAAGCCTCACTTGAGGGCGAGTGTTGTTATTTTTGCCACAAACACACCAGGACCTCCAGTAAGCTCTTCTTCCTGTCCCTGTTCTGACTCCTGAGAGAGAGAGAGACAGCGAGTGTGTGTGTGTGTGCGTGACCTGTGTGTGTGTGTGTGTGTGTGTCTGAGATTGCATTAAATAAAGATTACATTATCTTAAGCCAATGAGATTACTTTAAAAAAACATGAAACTATAATATTATGAGTAAAAATCTTGAAAATATTAACTTTTCCGCCAAAACCTTGACTCCGTTCGATTTAGTTACTTCAACCTCATTAAAAGTACAATTTACACACAAATGACTATTATAATCAATAATATCTATATGTATTAAATGTTATAAAACAATTTGAATTGGTATATATTATTAAGATTGAGTAACAAGCTTTAACAAATAAAATAAATACATAAATTGAATTGGAAGTCGCAGTCATTAATCCGAAGACAATGTTTTGGTTTCACGGGCACGTGTGTGACATTGTAGTTTTTCGTTAATTACTCCTATTATACGTGTTAATGGAGGTTGTAATTAAGTGAAAAGCTTAATGCTGAGATAACGTATGATAGTGCTAGAATGAAGTGAAATAATTACCATTAAATCGTGTCTCCTAGTACAAACATGGATTCGTGTGCCTATCTACGTGAGTTACTTAATAACACACATATAACATATAAACCATCAATACCATTGTTTATTATATAAAGAATAGATTTATAATTACCCAAGTCAAGATCGAGACATCGGACACATAGTTATTGTGGAGCAATACAGCAATGCAGCCATCCACCACCCAGGCACAAGCATCTGCAAGACGTGCAAACTGCTGAGAGAGATAGACATCACAGCAGAAATGTTTGCCATTCATCAAGCCCTGATCTATCTCAACACCAAATACACCCGTAGCAAGCCCGTCATCTACACTAGCTCCAAACCATCCCTCTACCGCCTCCTCTCCCGCCACCCTACACCCTGCACAGTGCACACCCTTGGTGCACACCCTTCAGAAAAAACTACTTTCCCTCCAATCACTGGGATGGGGAATCCGTATCCAGTGGGTGCCTTGAAGCCTTCCCATTCAAACATCCGCGGCAACGATATTGTGGATGCTGCCGCCAAGACTCCGCCCCTCAGCCTTGGATGCAGAAAACATCCCGAGTGTTAGATGCTGTCCTCACCCGCCTCCGCCTGGGCCACACAACACTCACAGCTCACCTGCACCGCCTGCGTCTGTCCCCTCACCCTTACTACCCCTGTTGCCAAACACTCCCTGAGACCATTGAACATTTCCTGCTGCACTGTCCACGCTTCCACTCGCATCGTGCAGTACTACACAGTCAACTCCAAGCCCTGAACGTCACCACATTCGACCTGCCCCGTGCCCACTCTGCTCGCGGCGGCAAACATTCACCCCTCTCGGCGACCAGCCGTCATCCGCCTCACCTGTGCCTTAATAAAGAAGATAGGACACCTTTCTTGCCTGTGATATCCTCACAGGACTCCACCAGGACACATAGTCCAAGGATCCTCGCTGCCTTAAACAACAACAACATTCTAGTTTTTTCGTTCCACCTCTCCGCCTTGCCCTCTTCACGGCAGAGCGTCTCAACTCTCGTGTTTGCCGCTCTGCCTGGGACAACACACCCCATGATGCCCTCCACATCACATCCATGGGCCAACACCGTACACACTCCTCTCCACACCCACCTCCGCCTCTCCTCACACAACACTCACGGCTCACCTGTACCTGCACCGCCTGCGTCTGTCCCCTCACTCCCACTGTCCCTGCTGCAGGAACATTCAGGAGACTATCGAACACTTGTTAGTACAGTGTCCTCGTTACCACTATCACCGTGTTGTACTCCGCTCCCAACTCCTGGCCCTGAACGTCACCACCTTTGACCTGCCCACCGTGACGCTGTTAGCAGCAGCAGGCGTCCACCCCTCACCACAACCAGCTGTCATCCGTCTCACCAGTCACCAGCGCGCGCTGCCTTGAGGAAGACGGGTCACCCAACACGCCTGTGACACCCTTACAGGACTTCACCAGGACTCATAGGATCGACTGAATCGTCGCGGCCCAAAACAACTTCGTAAGTACAACACTACCCTTCCCTCTCTTCCTCTCTTCCTCTCGTTCCCTCTACAAGCTAGAACAAACTGAGATTCAGGACAGACCTAGGTAGATATTGGTTCACTAACAGAGTGGTGAACGATTGGAATAGGCTGGGTAGACATGTAATAAGTGGTGAGTCAATAGGTAGCTTTAAAAAGACGGTTGGATCAGAGTATGGATAGGGATGACAGGTGGGATGGCTAAATATTGTATTATTCCAAGGGTGGGGGACAAGGAGCTGCCTCGTGTAGGTCATTAACTGGCCTCGTGCAGTCTCATCAATTGTTATGTTGTTATGTTCTTATCTTCCCTCCTATTTCTTCCTTCCTCCTTCCTTCCTTCCTTCCTTCCTTCCTTCCTTCCTTCCTTCCTTCCTTCCTTCCTTCCTTTCTCACTCCCTTCCTCCCTCCTTCCCTCCCTTCCCACACTAACCCTCCTCCCTCTCCCTCTCTCCTCAGTCCACCCCAAGGATCATATACTCAGATCCTTGGTATTTACCTATAAGTTGTATTGATCTAGTTGTGTGTGTGTGTGTGTGTGTGTGTGTGTGTGTGTGTGTGTGTGTTGGGAATTGAAAGGTGTTTGGGTGTTTTTTTGGGGTTGTTGTTGTAAGGTTTTTGTGTTTGTTTCTGAGGTGTTGAAAAGTGTGTTTGTATTAAATAGAGAAAGTGAGAGAGTTGAGTGTGTTAGAGCAAGGGTTGATAGAAGAGTGTGTGTGTGTGTGTGTGTGTGTGTGTGTGTGTATGTATGTGTACCGAGTACAACGGGCCAACTATCATTACGGTGATTCCTTTGCGGAATCACCGGTAAATCCTCGTATTCTCGACGCTCGTTAAGATACCTTGTTATGGTTAGAGTAGGTACTACTAGCGAAAGAGGATGATGGGAAAAACGCGTGACGTCACTGGAACTGAGGATATATATATCGGTCTGGGCGGGAGGTCAGTCACTAGTGTTCCGTGACCCCGCTCCAGACAGGTAAGCCTTCAGTGTTCCTAAAAGCCTTGCCACACTTGAAAAAACATTGTTATTAATATCTAACAGTAAATTGTCCTCCCGGATACAGCTGCCGAGAGGACCAGCAAAAGACTGTTTTTCGGTTGGTGTTTGACGAAGGCTGCATGTGGAGTTGCTTCTCAAACAAGGACGACGGCCAGAAGGACCCAGTGACTCTCAAACAATATTTGTGGCGTGAGTGTATTTTGGTCGTTTTTCCATCAGTTCCCTCACGTATAGTTAGGTAGGATAGAATAGGAATGTTTGTGTTAAGGTATATGTTTATGTTTGTGTCGCTAAGGGTGGATAAGCATTTGTAAGAGCACCACCACGGATATAGCGAGTACTTTATTTACTTTATTCATCATTAAAGTTGTCCATTATAAATATATTTGTTTTATGTTCGTAAACCAACTCGGACCCTCGGTACAGTGGTGGCAGCGGTGGGATTCGAACCCACGCCTCCTGAGAGACTGGAGAGACTGGAGGAAGTAGACCCCTGGGTGGTTAAAGGAAAGGTTACTGCCTATAAAAACTCTTTTGCAGCGGCGAGGAGATGCCGAACTGGTAAACTGGTCCCGCAGCTGAAGCAGAGATCACCGCAGTCCTGGGGGCTCTGTAGTGCCCAGGTAAAGGACTGGAAGTTCACCCCCCATGGATGAAGGCTTTGGTGAGACCCCGTCGAGGATCACCACCCTGCTCAGTTTGCCAGGACTGGTTGGGAGTTGGGTTCACCTATTCCGACCAGGAGGTCGAGTCACGTCTGACTCGGAAGTCTTGCATAGAGACAAGAAGAAAGAAGAAGAAGAAGAAGAAGGAGAAGACCGGTCCCGACTTATGTTGATAATATATAAACTCATGTTCTTACGAGTGTGAGAATACGAGGATTTATTTTTTTTAAAGAGGAAAGCCGTGTACCGAGTACAACGGGCCAACTATCATTACGGTGATTCCTTTGCGGAATCACCGGTAAATCCTCGTATTCTCGACGCTCGTTAAGATACCTTGTTATGGTTAGAGTAGGTACTACTAGCGAAAGAGGATGATGGGAAAAACGCGTGACGTCACTGGAACTGAGGATATATATATCGGTCTGGGCGGGAGGTCAGTCACTAGTGTTCCGTGACCCCGCTCCAGACAGGTAAGCCTTCAGTGTTCCTAAAAGCCTTGCCACACTTGAAAAAACATTGTTATTAATATCTAACAGTAAATTGTCCTCCCGGATACAGCTGCCGAGAGGACCAGCAAAAGACTGTTTTTCGGTTGGTGTTTGACGAAGGCTGCATGTGGAGTTGCTTCTCAAACAAGGACGACGGCCAGAAGGACCCAGTGACTCTCAAACAATATTTGTGGCGTGAGTGTATTTTGGTCGTTTTTCCATCAGTTCCCTCACGTATAGTTAGGTAGGATAGAATAGGAATATTTGTGTTAAGGTATATGTTTATGTTTGTGTCGCTAAGGGTGGATAAGCATTTGTAAGAGCACCACCACGGATATAGCGAGTACTTTATTTACTTTATTCATCATTAAAGTTGTCCATTATAAATATATTTGTTTTATGTTCGTAAACCAACTCGGACCCTCGGTACATATGTATGTATGTATGTATGTGTATTGCAATTCAAGACTACTACTACTATTACTACTACTACTACTACTACCACTACCACTACTACCACTACTACTACTACCACTACCACTACCACTACTACTACTACTACTACTACTACTACTACTATTACTACTTTTAGAGCACACACATATACACTCTCTCTCTCTCTCTCTCTCTCTCTCTCTCTCTCTCTCTCTCTCTCTCTCTCTCTCTCTCTCTCTCTCTCTCTCTCTCTCTCTCTTCTTGAAACACCCTTCTTTTCCTCTCTCCCTTCCCCTCAAAACACCCTTCTCTCTCAGCCTCAAACCTTTCCTCCTCACCCTCCCTCCCTGTTAAGTTTGTTTGTTTTCTTTGTTTTGTTTGCTTGCTTCAGTACCGTGTTGAAGTGTGGTTCAAACGCCTTCACGCACCCCGCCACCTTGTTGTTGTTGCTTAGCACCTGTGTTGGGGGGAGGAGGAGGACGAGGAGGATACATAAGGTGGGAAGGTCAAGGAGGATGAAAAGCAGATATAGGAGGAAGGAAGGAAAACTGGAAGGAAGGGAGGGAAGTAAAGAATGAATGAAGGAAAATGAATAAACAAAACCTGACTCACTGATTGACTCACTCACTCACTCACTCACTCACTCACACACTCACTCACACACTCACTCACACACTCACTCACTAACACACTCACTCACTCACTCACTCACACACTCACTCACACACTCACTCACACACTCACTCACACACTCACACACTCACTCACACACTCACTCACTCACACACTCACTCACACTCACTCACACACTCACTAACACACTCACTCACTCACTCACTCACTCACTCACTCACTCACTGATTCACTCACTCACTCACTCACTCACTCACTGATTCACTCACTCACTCACTCACTCACTCACTCACTCACTCACACTCACTCACTCACTCACTCACTCACTCACACACTCACTCACTCACTCACACACTCACTCACTCACTCACTCACTCACTCACTCACACACTCACACACTCACTCACACACTCACTCACTCACTCACTCACTCACTCACACACTCACTCACTCACTGTTATTCTGTTCTTTACCGTTAGCAAAATGCGATATGAGAAACAGGAAAATTATCAACTTGAGGAAATAATAGATATTGAACATCTTTTAAATTTAATCATTAAGCATTCTGGTTCATCAAATTTTGTAGATGACAAGTAACCCAATGATGTGGGAAACTTAGTCATTTAATACATAAATCAATACATTCTACATAGTACTATGTTGACGTGTAACAATTAATGTTTATTTAGGTGATACATAGCAAATATTTGTCACAAAAGCTTCTTAGTATTACAAAATTAAGGAATCTCATTTGTTCAAGTAATGAAATCATTATTAATGGTAGTGTACATGGTACCATGATCTCCCAAGTAACATGTCACATCATAGTGTTAGCTAATTTGTCTCAATGTCTCAGAGAGAGAGAGAGAGAGAGAGAGAGAGAGAGAGAGAGAGAGAGAACTTTATTTATTTTTGATCACAATTATTTATAACATTAATATTCATATGAACACATTTGACATACATTATTAGAATACAAATAATTGTTCAAAAGAAGTATTAAGACAACGCATCTGGTATATAAAGAGGATATACCAATATTTACTTAATTACCAATAATATAATTTCAATGACAATACAGTAATCATAGATTAGTTAGCAGTATGTGAAGACAATATATTAGTTATAGCCTATTATAGATATTGAAAACATATTTATTAATCTATTACCAGTATTTGATGACAGTTATTATAGCCTATTAATAGGCTATAATAACTGTCATCAAATACCAGTAATAGGATACAATAACTGAGAGTATTAATTAATATTTCATGTTAATTCACATGGGTACAAATAGTGTTGTAATTTAGTTTTAATTTTTCCTTAATTG
>JAXIVD010000349.1:127500-165000 GCA_036785275.1 Cancer borealis
CTACTATTATTACTATTACTACTACTACTACTACTACTACTACTACTTAAAGAGAAGAATAGGAAAAATCGTAGCCCTGGTGGGAGATGTTTATATTTCCTTAGATGTTTTGAAGGTTCTGTTGGTTGTTTGGCGAGGCTTGCAACAACAAACAGGCATTCCTTCTCATTAATCTGCAGCTGTATAGTCACTAATGATCATAATGACCATGACGCCCATCTGCTTGTTAACTTCCTTGATGGCCGCCCCCCCCCCCCCCCCCTACCACATGCCGCCCATCAACACTGCAGAGTTGCTGGTCTGCTTAACCTAACCTAATATAACCTTCTCAGTTTGTTTGTTTTTTGTGGTCCGAAAATTTCCCTGAGAATTGATAACGATAAAGAAAATAAAACACATACATTTATTTCATTATTAAGATCATTTATATATATGTAAATAAACAACATAAATTATCTAACCATTATTTACTCAACTACATCTTTAAAACAAGAGAAGAAAAATAATAAATAAAAATAAATATAGATAGGCTTGTCAGTCACATCACTGTCACGCAGCTTTAAAATGGCGTTGAGTTCTGTCAGTGTGCGTCCATATTTACCTCCACTTTTCCCTTGTTACCTGGATATTACCTGAGTTTCCAGTGCACGGAGGAGGGAAATAAGGAGGTAATGCAACTACGACAGGTGTGTAAGACAATACATCAACTAGAATAAGTAAGATAAGTGTTCGCATTTGTGATCATTATTTACTTCCGAATTATTTCTATTTGATGTTATATATGTTTTGTTTTTTTAAGGGAATTATGATTTATTTTGAGTTAGTGTTATTTATTTATTCATTTTATTCATTGCGTTACTTACTATTTTCTCCTTTTGAACTCATTTTATTTTTAGAGGTAATTAATTATATTTTTTATTGGGGTATTAATTTGGTGTTTTATTGATCTATTCTTTAATTGAGTTCGTTAATGATGACAGGAACGAGAAGGAAAATAGATAAGTATTACTATATATAAACTCGTAATTTTTTATATTTTATGTACTTACGTCTAACCTAATTACTGTGATTTTGTGTTTATGTTTAATAATTCACTTGGTTTAAAAGTTTAATTATGATAACCTTAGTGAAATATAGTAAGGGTTTGCAGAAATGTGTGTGTGTGTATATATATATATATATATATATATATATATATATATATATATATATATATATATATATATATATATACACACACGTGTTCTTGCATCTATAATAATAATAATAATAATAATAATAATAATAATAATAATAATATAAGTAAATAAAGATATCTATTTTTCTTTATCGTCCTGCAAATAGAACAATAATTTGATACAGTAGTAAGTCAAGGTAGGCCTGCTAGGAGACCCAAGCTGACAAATTAGTAGGCCTAGTGTTTTGTGAAGAAATTTTTGGGCCTACAAGAAAATTAACTTTCTCCCTATTTCACCATGTCATAATGCAAAGATTATGTTGAACTTTTTATAACTGAACTTTCCTATTAATTATTATATAGTTTAGTTCGTGTACACTGTTATTAGCTTGACAATGGTTATAGAAACTTCCATATTGTATAGTATAAAAGAAATAGATATTGTTACGGATGTCTGTCTGTGAGTGTGTCTTGTGTTATGGAAGGTGTGTTTGAATTGGGCGGATATGATTCTATTTCGAACATTTCCGCCATTTTGAATTTGAAGTGTCTATACTTAAATACTTTCTCATCCACTATTCACACGACCGTTGTGAATGTAATTTTTCTCTTGATTATTTGTACTACTTGTGTAATGTCATTTTGGTTGGTGCCCTACACAACCTGACACCTCAGAACACCTACTACACTGTCCTCGCCACCCTCCCACCGCACGGCACTCCTCCACTCACTGTCGTCTCTCCGTCTCCGCAGACCAACAATAACTGCCCTCTTAGGTGGCTCTCAACACCCTGGCCTGGCCTTCAAAGTACTCAAACACACCAGCACCTTCCTCCAAAGGACAGGTCAACTCAACACGATCTGATCCACTCACTCATCTGCAACTTGTACTTTTGGGCCACTACAGGCTGTGGCACCACAGCCTGTACTGCCACAGCAAATTGCCAAGAAGAAGAAGAACTTTGCTTCCTCTTCCTTCCACAAATATCTTCAATTATACCGCGAGATACAGTCTTCCAGCCTTCCTACAAACAAAACAGAGCTGCAGGTAGGCAAGGGACACCTGTATACTCATTAACCTGCCTTTAAAACACCATCTTAGCATTAAATAGTGTAAGGATAACTTTCAGATTTAAATTCAAAAGTTCTACTAGTAGTCTCACCAGTATTCTTAGCAGCTCCAGCTGGGCTTCAGTGAACTTGAGGTGGTTGGTTAAGGATCGGGGCAGCACAGTAAGCCTTCGCTGGCTCATTCACTTGCTTTATCAGTGGATCAATCTTAGCTTTAACACTATTCACTCTCCTTACCATTACTGCCTCACTTGACACATTGTTCCTTGCATCCAGTAATCTGCACAAAAAGATGCCTAGCACGCAGTCTCCTGGTATTGTTTCCACCATCTTAGTTTGTTTTTCCTGGCCTTGAATATATCTTTATTCCATCACAGTGGCTTCCTCTTCCTTTTGTCATGGTTGTTTGTAGGTACACACATACACACACACACACACACACACACACGTTAACTATTCTGTTGTACACTGGTTCCCCCTCCATTCTGTCACGGTTACATACATACATACACACACACACACACACACACACACACACACACACACACACACACACACACACACACACACACACACACACACACACACACACACCTGAACTATTCTGTTGTACACTGGTTCCCCCTCCATTCTGTCACGGTTACACACATACATACACACATACACACACACACCTTAACTATTCTGTTGTACACTGGTTCCCCCTCCATTCTGTCACGGTTACATACATACATACATACACACATACATACACCTGAACTATTCTGTTGTACACTGGTTCCCCCTCCATTCTGTCACGGTTACATACATACACACACACATACACCTGAACTATTCTGTTGTACACTGGTTCCCCCTCCATTCTGTCACGGTTGCATACATACATACATACATACACATATACATACATACATACATACATACACCTGAACTATTCTGTTGTACACTGGTTCCCCCTCCATTCTGTCACGGTTACATACATACATACACACACACACATACACCTGAACTATTCTGTTGTACACTGGTTCCCCCTCCATTCTGTCACGGTTACATACATACATACATACACACATACATACATACATACATACATACATACACCTGAACTATTCTGTTGTACACTACTGCCTCCTCCATCGCGGGGTTACGTTTCAGACCTTCCCGTGATAAGTGAAAATCCACAAAATAGAATTACCCTTTTTGAATACACCCTAGGCATGTTTTTATAACTTTTACAATACTTTTAAAAGCATTTGAAGGTCTTTAAAACAATAGAAACATTTAAACACCTAAAAGATATTGAGAGAGCAAGAGCAATGGATAACACAAAAATATTGTACAAACAGTATAAAAAACCCAACTACTATTTGTCTCAGTATTTCGTTATGTAGCATCCTCCAGCCATCCTTACATAACAACACAACAATTGATGAGACTGCACGAGGCCAGTTAATGACCTACACGAGGCAGCTCCTTGTCCCCCACCCTTGGAATAATACAACATTTAGCCATCCCACCTGTCATCCCTATCCATACTCTGATCCAACCGTCTTTTAAAGCTACCTATTGACTCACCACTTACTACGTGTCTATCCAGCCTATTCCAATCGTTCACCACTCTGTTAGTGAACCAATATCTACCTAGGTCTGTCCTGAATCTAAGTTTTTCTAGCTTGTACCCATTTCCACGTGTCCTATCCTGACTACTAAAATCTAAAACTTGATCAATGTTTCCCTTATTAATTCCTTTTACCCATTTGAAAACCTCAATCATATCCCCTCTTGCCCTCCTTCTCTCTAGGGAGTGGAGATTAAGACGTTTTAACCTATCTTTGTAGGATAAATTTCTCAGCCCCTGAATCATCTTGGTCATTCTTCTCTGAACTGCCTCCAAGGAGCCTATATCCTTCCTATAATAAGGGGACCAAAATCGAGCTGCATAATCTAGGTGGGGTCTAACTAGCGCTAAATACAACCTCAGAATGACCTCAGAACTCCTATTTGTCACACACCTACTAATAAATCCCAGTATCTTGTTGGCCCTATTTCTAGCTATAATACACTGTTCCCCGGGGCGCAAGTCACTGCTTATTTGAACTCCCAAGTCCCTCACACTATATGACCTTCCTAAGGGAGTGTCATTTAATGTGTAGTCTACAGACCTATTACCTTTACCTACGCTCATAATGCTACACTTGTTAACATTAAACTGCATCTGCCATTTCTCTGACCACTCGTACAGCCTATTTAAGTCATCCTGCAGCATCCTAGCATCATCTAAATTCTTTACCGGTCTTCCTATCTTTGTGTCATCGGCAAATTTACTGATATAACTGTTTATTCTTGTCTAAATCATTTATATAGATTATTAATAACAACGGTCCTAGTACTGATCCCTGTGGTACCCCACTAGTGACATTACCCCATTCTGATTTCTTCCCATTAATCTGTACCCTCTGTTCCCTACTAGTAAGCCATCCCCTAATCCACTCTAGTACCTTCCCACCTATGCCATGAGCCTTATAACTTTACTTAACAGTCTCCTATGGGGTACTCTGTCAAACGCTTTACTCAAGTCCAAATAAACTATATCATACTCGTCCCCCTTATCTATGGTTTCAAATACTTTCCTATAGAAGGATAATAAATTTGTGAGGCATGACTTCATTATGAATATTTTTTGTAAGACTAATAATTACACAGTAAAATTAATTAAACCGTATCTATTTTCCAAAACGTGACTTTCTTCCCCATTTTTTCAAAAGCTATAAGAGATATTGGAAATATCATTGCAGCATCTGATAGACCTAATTAAACTACAACTATCATGAATATATGTTCTAAGACTAATAATTACGCAGTAAAATTAAACCGTATCTTTTTCCCAGAAAATTGCTTTCCTCCTCATTTCCTTGTAAGCTATTAAAGATATTGGAAATATCATTGCAGCATCTGATAGACCTAATTAAACTCTACAACTGTCATTATGAATATTTGTTCTAAGACTAATAATTACACAGTAAAATTAAACCGTATCTTTTTTTCCAAAACATGACTTTCTTTCTCATTTTCTTGAAAGCTATTAGAGATATTGCGGAATGCCGCGAAATGGTGAAAATATGTGATATCAAAATTAATAGATCCTACAGAAAACAGTGAAATACCAGGACCGTGAAAACTGAACAGCGATATAACGGGGGATTCGTGTATTCATCCTTCAATATTCTCCACATTTCTGATACGTTCTTGCTTTGAAATACCTCTTTCCATTTTATCTTTGAAAATTCTCCTCTGTTTTGCTTGTACCTGGCTTTCCTGTAATCATAGTAATATTCCTTCCAACCTTTATTTTCCCAGTCAGTATTTATTTCAAAACTCACCACATTGACACTAAATTGAGGTAATCTATGACAAAATAGCACATACAATTTGCATACAATTAAGGTGTGTAATCAATTTTTTTCAGTATGAATATTTATGCCAAAATTGTTTCAGTTTGCCAGCTATAGTGAGTATACCACGGTGATCTACCACAGCAATCTACCACGGTGATCTACCACAGCGATCTACCACAGCGATCTATCTACCTCGGTGATGTACCACAGATGTTGGTGTGAGTGTACATCTGGTTCCATGTGTGAGTGTCAAGCACGGGCATTGGTACACAAGGGTGGTCAAGGTGAGGTGATGTGGCTTTGTTTTTGTTAATGTTAAGTAGCAGTGAACCTGATGGTGTGTTAATACAAGTTGGCGTTGGGTGTTATGTTTAACTTGGCGGCTTGACACTACTGGGAACACTTTAATATTAACGGGTGTGCAGGTTGGTTAGTTGCATCATGATTATTGTATGATGTGCAAGTTTTCAGTTTGCTCATTTGATTACTGTGGAATGCCGGATGAAGGTTATTTTTTATATTTTTTTTATATGATTTCATCTCTTGGTAGTGTGAACGCTTTGCTTGGTTAGGGTAAACTTTTTTTTTTTCCTAGTTATAGAGGTTGTCTTCACCTTCCAACGAGTTTGTTTTATGATTCAAAATATTGCAAGGAGTTTGAATGGTTGAAATGTTTATTTTATAATTTGAAGTTCGAAAATATTAGATTAATTCTAGGTTGTCTCGTGTGTTGTATTTTAATTATTTCATCCTGTCTTTGATTGAAATTTGGATAAAGTTAAAACAGGGTTAAGGACCCTGAACATGAACATGAGGAACGTGCTTTGAATAGGGAAAGCCAGCGGAAAGAACTGGAGTATGATGAGGCTGAGAAAGTATATACTCATGAGTTAAGAATGGCTGAAATAAGACCAGATACTATTAATAATTCTAATGTTTCTACTAGTAGTACTAATGTTTCTATGCCTAAGTTGAAGCTTCCTACTTTTCATGATAATCAGGATGACATTTGTTGAGATTTGAGCGTATTGCAAAATTACAGGGATGGTTTGAGACAGATTATGATGTTTATTTGGAGAGTTGTTTGCTTGGTCATGCTTTGAAAATGTATGTTTCTTTGTCTGTAGATACTGTTAAAGATTATGATAAGTTAAAGAAGGCTCTTGAAGGCCTAAGCTATTGATGCTAATCCATATAGGAAGACATTCCGTGAAAGTAGATGTGAGGATAAGGAAAGTTACAAACAGTTGGTTGTTAAAATGGAACAATATGTAACATATTATTACAAGTCTCTGTGATTTCCTGGTGAAAGAACAGCTTATGAATAATTATCCTTATGATATGAGTTTTTCTGAAGGAGTGAGATTTCTCTAGTGCTGTATAGATGACTGAAGCGACTGATGGGTTCAGGAACACTCATGGTTACGGTTACTTTAATGCTAAAACTAAACCCAGTAGACTCACCTGCAAAAGAAGATCAACTTACCTGTCAAGGCTGTGGTGTCCAGGGTCATATCAAACCAAACTGTCCTAATAATCCTAGGAACTTTTAAGAAGGAAGAAATAGAACCTGCTAAAGTGAACTTTGTATTCCAGTCTGAACTTAAACCTTCAGATAGTGGTGTTGATCCAAAGGGTTGTGTATTTGGAAGGAAGGCTCAAGTGCTGCTAGATACCGGATGTTCAAGTGTGATTGTTAGTTCTAGATGAGTTCCCCAGAAGGTTAAGTTAGGTCCGTTTGTGAAGGTGTATGACTTGCTTGATGTTCAAAGCTCGTTCCCTTCAGTCAGGTGTCATGTTAATAGTAAGTTCTTCTCAGGTTGGGTAACGGCAGTGATGGCTCCACTTAAGTTTGCAGACGTATTAATTGGTAATGTTCCAGGAATGAAGATGCCCAATGATGGCTATAGTGCTGATGATTCTGGAAACTGTTAAGTTATCTGTATTTGTATTGTTGCATGTTAGGTGTCAGAGTTAGCAGCTCACACCTCACCTCACCTGCTCACCTCATTATTAGTAATTGTCATCATTTTCATCAATATCTATACTTGAGCAGATAATGACCAACGAGAAGTGGAATGAAGACAACTTGACAGTGGTGCCGTGACAGCTGCCGTTCATCTACAAACAGAAGGTATTCACGTCGCCTCAACATAAGGAAAATTCTTAACTATTTTCAAAGAAGAAATGTTAACTTGGTATCTCCTACAAGAACATTTTACATTCTGCATTAAAAGATAAGTGTATTTTTGGTTTTGCTGCAGGACCAATGTCTGATGCTTGACGCAGAAAATTACAGTCAAATCTTCTTCAAGGCTTGTGTTAAAGGCTAATATTAAATTAACATATAATTTGTTCATGAGTTTATTACAAAGATCTAGAACAACTCAGGATAAACACACCAAGTATCTAGGAGGAGTATAAAAATATAATAGTTCATGTATATTGATTCAAAATTTACATAGCATACTTTAAAGAGCAAAATAACCTCACTTAAATCCCACATACTTTTTTAGACTGAGGTTCATTCCTGCCTTGATGCAAACATACAGTCAGGCAAAACCCACTCTTCCATATAAACACAGGTGATGCAAGTTACTGAAACTGAATACACAATAAACCTATGTATGTATGTTATGTATGTTATGTGTGTATGTATGTATGTATGTATGTATGCATGCATGCATGCATGTATATTTATGCATGCGGGAATCTGTACAAGGCTCTTCCAAACCTTCACACTGATCGCAGGGAGTCTATCAGGCTCTTCCTAACCAAATAAATAACCCTCCTCTCTCTCTCACACACACACACACTCTCTCTCTCTCACTCACACACACACACACACACACACACACACTCTCTCTCTCTCCCACCCACCCACCACAGCCACAGCCACAGACCCACAGGATGTTTACACCAGTCAAGACTTCACACAGCCTCCCACATAGAACACACACTCTCTCAGCCACAGACCCACAGGATGTTTACACCAGTCAAGACTCCACACATAGAACACACACACACACACACACTTTTTATCCACCTGTTAAATATAAAGAGATGTTCGAATTATTCAGAGAGAGAGAGAGAGAGAGAGAGAGAGAGCATTATTATTATTATTATTTATAGTAGTAGTAGTATTGTTATTGTTTCTATCAGTAATTATCATTATTGATATAACTGTCTCTCTCTCTCACTGAATAATTTAATTTATTTATATTTAAAAGGCAGATAGAAATAAATTTATAAGATAATTTAAATGTACAAATAGGTGTGTGTGTATGAGAGAGAGAGAGAGAGAGAGAGAGAGAGAGAGAGAGAGGCTTATTATTTGGTGATTAAGATGAAGAACGGGTCACTGGAGGTCAGCCAACGACAGATCCCATGAAAAAGAAGGTGACACATGTCGCCTGATTTGATATTTTGATTAGGAAGAGCCTGGTTAGGTTAGGTTAGGGAGAGCTTTGTACAGAAGACCAAAGAACTTTAAATCAAAGGGGAAATTTTAAACTTGTTCTGGAACGTTGAAAGGTGTGTGAGAGAGAGAGAGAGTTCGTCAACATTGATAGTCAACAAGAGAGAAATACAGACTGAAAATTATCAATATGTTACCATTTCTTCCTTTATCATCTCCATCAAATTTGAGTGTAAGTTTAGTAATACATCTCCATCATCTGCCTGGTTCTATACTGTATCACTGTGCTAAGGAAACATTAACATTATTACAGACTCATCATCCCATCACTTATTACCATTATTAATATTATCATTATTTATGTTTTTATTTTCATTTCAGCAGCAAAACATCCCTTGCTACCAGCGTTGAAGCAAAGAGTGATTATTTGATCATCACAAGCCTCTTTCAAAAGGACAAACATCAATAGTGGTGAGTGTAGCAAAGATATAGGTTAAGTTAGGTGAGATATTGGTTATGTTAAGTTAGGGGAGTATAGGAAAGATATAGGTAAGTATTTAACATCCTAGCAAGTACTCTAGTGGAACCATCTTATGAAGGGAGAGGAAGATGTAGGTGGAGGGAAGAAATGTTTATACTGTATATAATAATCATAATAATAATAATGATAATGATACCTACAGCCTCGTTTGAATACTGAAATAGTCAATGGACACACACACACACATGCATACACTCACAAAAGGATGAAAAAAAAGCTCAGTTCTTTCCTACCACCGTCGGGGGGGGGGGGGGGAGAAATTTTTCAATAATAATAATATGGACAAACTCATCGGATGGGAACTATCAAAAACTTATTGCAGCTTGTTGTTGTGTTGTTGCATTAGTATTGGAAGCTGCGTTGTGTTGCCATGTCCTCCAGTAACACTCTCAGCTCTTCATCCTCAAAACGACCCTCCAAGCTGTGAGAGAGAGAGAGAGAGAGGTTTACAATTAATGCTTATATCATAAATGCATCTCACATACACAAAGTTCAGAGCCTCTATTTACAACACTATAGTCTTCCAAATGTTAACATATATTCCTAGTGGAGGAGACAGAATCCAGTCTTCCCATTGGTCCAACGCTGCCATGTCTACGTGAACTAGCCAATTAGAACTTGATGTAAATAAGTAAAAGGAATATATAAAATGCTTTAACAAAATTTGGCAGCGTTGGACCCATGGGAAGACTGGATTCTGCCCCGCCAGGAATCTATGTTAAGATTTGGAAAACTATAGTGTTCTAAATAGAGGCTATGAACTCTTAAAAAGAAGTCCTGTTTCTTACTAGATATGAGTGTGATTTAGTGAGATACTGGAAACATTGGCTTGTGTCAGGTAAGTAAAGTGTTGGCACTCGCTGTAGCTGTGTGTGTGTGTGTGTGTGGGCGTTCATCTACCGTCACATTGGCCTTTGACCCCGAGGTGGAAATTAATCTAGGTTCCCCGTTTGGGAAGATGAACAGCTGGGTGAGCTGAGCACTGCCTGCCCTTGTCTGGGATTGAACTCAGGCCAGCTGATTGGTGGTGAGACATGCTAACCACTACACCACTGAGGACTAGAAAAACAGAATGGCAGGAAAAATGCCTGAATCCCCTGAGAAGTAGCTGTGTGGGCCAGTGGTGAGCCCATGGCCTGTAGGCTGCAAGTTTGATCCTGGCTCCTCCTCACTTTCCAAACATTGAGGCATCCCATTTGGGACCACAGATTGTGGCTCAATGCAGTGTTGCCTCGGACTTCAGTCTGTGTCCAAACCCTTTTTCTAGGTTTATTTCCTTTTGTTTCATGTCTTTTCTTCCTAACTTCCCGCTATCCCCTTCTTGTCGTAAGGTGTGGTAGCCGTGCTGAGAGGATGAAAGGCTAACTCTGAGTCCAGTCATGAACGGCCTGAGGGTGTCACGGGCATGGTGTATCCTTACTCTCCATGGGGGTCATGGGAGCAGACCAGTTAGTTACATCCCCCACTTACACTCGGCTCACCATGGCCAGTTGTGAAAATTCAAAATTAACACATGCACTGGGGAATGCACACCAAAAAATTCACCCCCCACCCCCCGCCAACTTCCCTGACTTTGACAAGGAAACACCTCTGACCTCGGCTTTGAAAACTCCCTCACCTCTTCCACCTATTACCCGAACACCAACACCAACACTTCTACACCTGTATAACCTCCATTATAACCTTGGAATCAGATATACCTTCAAAACGTAAAACCACACACCAACCCTCTACTCTGATAATAATCCATAATGACTTTGTGTTAATATTCAGAATTATTAGAAATTCCAACATTCACATCTTTAACTTTATAAACAGTCAACATGGAACTAGAAATAATGAAAACCATCTTCAATGTCTCTGGTTTCACAAAACTTTAAAATTAGTATAATATGTAGTGATCCTTTTATAGGGAACAAACTACAAACTCATATTAAACAATTAATCTCCATGAACAACTTATCTTTGTTCAAGAAAAATGTAAAGCTTCATTTATGTTCGCTACAAAATTAGTAGACCTACTCTATACCTAAACAATTAGTAGACCTAAACAATTTGTCAGAATTCCATCTCATGATAAAAATATTTTCCTATATGTATGTATATGTGTGTGTGTAGGAAATATTTACAACTTAATGACTAGGCTGTATAAGAGTAGATATGGATACAAAATAACACTTGTACACACTGATCCAATTATTTCAGGACCTTTCCCCCACCACTACCCACCTACACCACACCCACCCACCCACCTACCTACCTGGGTATTAGTGCCTTGGCCTCCTCAGGTGTCTCCGGGCAGAGGTTGGCCAGCGCCGCCAACTCAAACTTGTGCAATTTCTTCTGATTGAGGAGTTCTCGGATGGCCTTGATTGTGGTGCGGAACTTAAACTTACTGAACCTTTCACAGTAGTTTAAGGTCTTCATGAACCGCTGCACCAAGAGGAGAAGGTGTGAGAGGTGGGAACCAATTAGGGAAAATGACAAGGTAAAAATAAAGAGAGAGAAAAAATAAATTGAAGGGATAGTTTCAGAAAGAGGCAAAACAAGATAACTTTAATAGAATGAGTCTTCACTAACTATTAGGATAGCCTTTACCTGAGTTTGGGCTTAAAAATAAATAAATAAAGTTTTCTATGAACTTTGCACAAATAAAGTTGAATCATTAGTGAAGATCAGACTAAGGTATTACACCAATCTTTGCTGTTAAATAAATTATAAATGGCTTTCCCACACTTAGTAGTTTAAATATCCACCGCCACACTTGTTCTATGCAGCGCACCAATATTCATTTCTACCTTACTGAAATAATTAATTAATAAACATAAATCCCTAGATGCTTGATATGTTTGGTAAGTGGTAACTGTGTGCCTTAGGGTGTGGACGCGTTATACAACTCGTCTTCACTTGCACCACTTATTCTTCGTTTCTACAATGCTAAGAGGCTTCCAAGGTGAGGATGGGCAAGCAAGTGTGTCAGGAAGCCTTGGGAGACCTTCAAGTGATAGACAGATGAGCCTAACACCAATATCACCCATCTGCCTCCCCACCACCACTACTACCACACCCAACACCCAATACCACCCATCTGCCTCCCCACCACCACCACCACCACCACCACTACCACACCCAACACCACTACTACCACCCATCTGCCTCCCCACCACCACCACCACCACTACTACCACACCCAACACCCAATACCACCCATCTGCCTCCCCACCACCACCACCACCACCACTACCACACCCAACACCCAATACCACCCATCTGCCTTCCCACCACCACCACTACTACCACACCCAACACCCAATACCACCCATCTGCCTCCCCACCACCACCACCACCACTACTACCACCCATCTGCCTCCCCACCACTACTACCACCCATCTGCCTCCCCACCACCACCACTACTACCACACCCAACACCCAATATCACCCATCTGCCTCCCCACCACCACCACCACCACTACTACCACACCCAACACCCAATACCACCCATCTGCCTCCCCACCACCACCACCACCACTACTACCACCCATCTGCCTCCCCACCACCACCACTACTACCACACCCAACACCCAATATCACCCATCTGCCTCCCCACCACCACCACTACTACCACACCCAATACCACCCATCTGCCTCCCCACCACCACCACCACCACCACACCCAATACCCAATACCACCCATCTGCCTCCCCACCATCACTACTACTACCACACCCAACACCCAATACCACCCATCTGCCTCCCCACCACCACCACACCCAATACCCCCATCTGCCTCCCCACCATCACCACACCCAACACCCAATACCACTCATCTGCCTCCCCACCACCACCACCACCCAAGTCACCACCACACCCAACACCCAATATTCACTTTTCATACAGATGAAAAATACTTTGAAATAGTTGTATACGACATATAAAAAAAATATTGCATAATTCTAAGCCTCAGTGGTGCAGATTAACTATGAATCCGCTGGCCAGAGTTTGATCCCGGACTAGGGCAGGCGGTGCACAGTATATATAACTGAAGCAATAATAATAATAATAACAACAATTCTCTCTCTCTCTCTCTCACCTCGTTAAGCTCCTGCTCTTCCTCTGCATTCTCATTGGTTTGCTTGCGGTGTTCCAGCAACATGTGGACCTCCGAGATGAGCAGTGTTTCAGCCTTCTCAAACTCTGTGTGTGTGTGGAAGGACCGTTAGTCAATGAACACACACACACACACACACACACACGCACACACACACATACAAGCACACACACACTTGGCGGCGGAAATGGGAAATGGAGTTTAAGGCAAAAAAATGTCATGTACTGGACGTATAAGTTAGGGGAAAATATTATATCAATAGCAAAAGAAGAGAAAGATTCAAGAGTCATAATACAGGACAACTTATCACCAGAGAAACATATAGAAAAAAATATAGTTACCAGTATTTGATAATATTACTCATAGCTTAGTTACCAGTATGTGAAGATGATATACTAGTAATGGCTTAGTTATACTCTTAACGTCTCCTAGGATAGAGAAAAGCATAGAGGCAAACATATGAAAGGATACTAGGGTGATGTGGGTTGCTAGAATGGTAGGAAAGAAATATACATGTGTGTGTGTGTGTGTATGTGAGATAGGAAATGAGGAAGTTCTGGAATACTGTGAATGAGTGTCTGATGGAGATGAGAAGAGAGGCGGAGGAAGGGAAGGGTTAATTGGAGATATGAACGGAAGAGTTGAAACATGTGACGTAATAGATGTGGTAGGGAAGTGTGGCGGCGTGAATTAAGTGAATGAAAAGGGTGATTGCCTGATGGACAACTTTTTCTCAGCATAAAATGATCCCCAGGTAGACGTGGAGAAGAAGTGATATGAGGGACAAGCAGAAGAGAGTGATTGGGTACAAAATGATTAGTGAAGGATGTGTTGAATGCTAAAGAAGTAAGAGGAATGTTAGAAAGATTAGATCACTATGTCGTGTTAGCTAAGATGAGAGTATGGGAGGAAGGATGTAAAGGAATATTTGAATGAATGGATGGATAGACAAGAGCTTAGAGAGGAGTATGCAAGGAAGGAAGGTACAGTGTGTGAGAGTCTGAGAGAAGGAAGGATGACACTTGAACAAGGAGCAAGTGTTAGTGAGGTATTTACAGTGTTTAAAGGTGCAGTAGTTGGATATAAACATAGGATGTAACACAAAAAAGGGAAGTATATAGTCATCAACTTACCTATAAAGATGATCATGTCCGTCTGACTGATGCAGACGGAAAAAGTTGACGGAACGAGAAAGAAATGATGGAAACGGTAAAAATTGTGGGTGAAAGTGCCAGTGTGACGGCCGGTTAAGATGGTGCCAGAATTGGAAGACCTAACATGAGGAAAGATTAAAAGAAATGCACTTAACAACACTGAAAGAAAGAAGAGAAAGAGTGTGTGGGAAGGACTGTTAAGGAATGAACACAAACACACACACACACACACACACACACACACACACACTCTCTTTATCAAATGTCATCACTACAGACACCTTTCTTACATTATTTCATTTGTTTTTGCTTCTACCTTTATTTTCATCATAGGATTGCTTCTACTTCCATATATTATTAAATTAATAAAACTCACAATAAGCAAAACATTTGAACAAAGCAAAAAACAAAGAAACAAGCAAACAGTTGCAGTTCCCAGAGAGGATATAATATTCAAACACAGTCATACATCAAAACATTTATCATGAAAACGTGGCACACAATCGTTCATGTGTGTACATAGGAGGCAGTGTGTGTGTGTGTGTGTGTGTGTGTGTGTGTGTGTGTGTGTGTGTGTGTGTGTGTGTGTGTGTGTGTGTGTGTGTGTGTGTGTACAGCTAAGGTGGAGGTGTTCCCTTGTTGGCATCACCTTCACTAACACAAGCACTAGAAGTCTTAGCACAAGCAACTTTAGCACCTTTAGCACCAGCCTTCCCGCCAGAACACAGGCCAGGCTGCACCATCACATCTGTAATATCCCCCGCCTCCTTCAGGACGTCAAATATCCTTCGTGTTTTGTTCACGTCAATCTTGAGAAGTGTGCGTGCCTGTCCCAGCTTGATGCCACCGCACTTGTTTGACTCTGCCACCAGGAGGCGCTTGTGGTGAAGGAAGATCTCGGGAACGATGCGCAGCTCTGAAGACACTTTCTTCTCCTGGTCCGTCAAGGAGGTGTAGCCCGGTAGGCCGACAATGTTGATTGGTGGCTGTGCGCGTCGGTGCGCGCCAGGCAAACCCTGTGAGTTGAGGCTGCCCCGGCCTAGCGTCACCCAACCCTCCTCCTGTCCCTTCCCGCACACTACCAAACACTGACGCTCCCGCCGCCCAGCCTCCCGCCGCCGCCGCAGTACCTCGTAGGTGGCCACACCACCCTGCTTGGTGAGGCCGGCCACCCTGTACTCTACCAGCTGTCTGATGCGGTGGTGCATCTCCTCCTCGGCCTGCAGGCCAGCCGTCAGTAGGTCCACCTCCAAGGGCCTCAGCAGTGCCACCAGGCGGGGGAGTGCCTCACGCAGATGTCGGGGGAATAGGTGTCGGAGGCGTGTGATGGCGGTGGTGGTGGTGGTGGTGGCCGCCCCTAACAGGCCAAACTCACGCGCCACACGCTTGGCACGGTGACGCTCACCCATGCGCCGCCGGTACCCGTCCAGCACGGCACCCACCAGGGCTGTCCCCGGGCATCCATCCTCCGCCCCAACAAACAGTTCTGGCTCCAGCCCCGCCACACATGCCTCCGCCGTTGGGTCGGTCTCCACCTCAAAGTCGCCCCGTGAGGCACAGTATCCAGCCAGGTTTGAGGCAGCCAGGGTGCCAGGGAGGGGTCGGGGTGGGATATCAGTGCCCCCAATAAACTCTATGGGGTCAACGACCCCCCTCAAGGCACTGCCTTCCACATTGTGGTGCCTGGTGAGAAGGTTCGCCAGGTCTGGGGGCGGGCGGTGCAGGTACAGCCCCAGGTAATGGTCCCGGCACTCCCCGGCACTGCGGCCAACAACCCTGGCACTCACTGCCCCCCAATTTCCCAGACCACACTCCTCAATGGCTGCCAGCAGGGCCAGCTCCTCCCTGCCCCCCCAGCCTTCCCCCAGGGGATAGCACCGCCCAACAATGGTGTACGGATGGTCATCGGAATGGCCAGGGAACTCTGCCCCGCGGGCGAAGCAGGTGGGGCAGAGGGCAGTGTGGTCGGGACAGGTGACACACACCACGTGGGGCTCCGGGAGGTCTGTCCCACACTGCTGGCACTGACTAAGCCCCGCCCTCACAGACCCTGCACCTGCAACACAGTACCAGGGAACTTAGGGGCATGCCACACACACACACACACACACACACACACACACACACACACACACACACACACACACAAAATACACACACTGCTTGGTAGCTCAGTGGTAAGGTATCAGCCTGTCACTTGGCAGGCTTGGGTTCACGCCTCACTCAAGGTGTAAAGTTTCACTCATGACCAAGCAGTTACTGTCCTCCTTGAACAAGAGGATGAAAGGTTACAGCCTTGCCCATAGATTGGGCTATAATGAGCTGTAAGTTCTTTCCGTGAAGGTAATGGCTGGTGATCACAAGTCCGGTATGCAAGACACAATGTGGATGTAAACAATGGAAGAAGCATCAAGAGTCTTTCTTCCACACAGTCCTTGGTGTGGTTATATTGGGAAAAGTGATTTGACAACACTGAAAAACAATGAAAGTCTCTGGTGTGAAGTATTGTTTGAAGGAACCAACAAAGGCTCTTCATACTGTTACACTCTGCTGGATTCAAAGGTTTTACTCAAAATTTGGATATTGCCAAAACCATAGTGGAATTACAGAGAATTGAGGCAGAACAAGGATAGAGATGAGGAGAGTGAAGGAAGAGGTGAGTGGATGTAAAGAATCAGTTGACAAAATGTTGAAGATGATGAATATATGGGAATCAAATTTCACTTCATCACCAAATTAAAGAAATCAATTTAAGTATGAATTAGACAACCTCAAGAAGGTACGTGATGAGAGAGTAATAGACATTGATAAATTGGAGAGGAAATGAGGACTTAAAGAAGACATAAAAACATTATAGAAGAAGAGGGATCAGGAAAAATGAGAAGCATTGAATGGTACGTCAAAAAAATGTTGTACGTTTTGAGAATATCTTTCAAATTATCAGGTAATATAACCCTTTACAGGAGGGATGGCTATACCTGGCATTACATTTCATTAGGATATGCCCTTAACTGTTCCAGGCGATTAAGAGTGTTAGGTTAGGTTAGGTCAAGTTAGGTTAGGAAAAAGTAGTGCCAATGGAAAGTGTGAATGTCTCCTGTCAGAGCCACTAGACCTTGCTCGGTTCTATTACAGTTTAAGTCAATGCACAACTTTATTATTCTGGACTTACAAATGTTTAAATATCATTATTTTGGACAATTTTTTTTTTTACTATATAAACACCCCGGGCCAAATTAATATTAACGGCACAAAGTGTCTTTGAAGTTCAGTGCCTCAAAAAAATGTTCTTAGTCCACACCAGCCCATCCCCTTCATGTGTTTAAGTAACATGGTGTGATGTTTTATGATGTTTGCTTGCCCTCTCTACAATAAAATCCCTTCACCTCTTTGTAACCAATCAAACAAATGACATATATGTATCGCCGGTTGGAAGGGACACTTACCCCGGCTAGGTTAGGTTACGATTGGTCAGGTTAAGGTTAGGGGGCCCGGAGGGCCTTGTCACCCCAGTTAAAAGGCTATTACTTGAGTTCAGTTTAAGTTAGGTTAGGTTGGGGGCCTGGGGGGGAATCTGGTTCGGTTATATAAAATTTTTATATATCTTTTAACAAAAAAAATATGTTTTTCACCTTTGATTTTTTCTGGAGTGCCATATATGGCCTATATTTGCTTCCCCGACTCTAAAGCCACACTTTCCCAAGGTGTACCCAAGCTTGTTGGGTATAGGGGAAAAAAATGGTGTATTGGTTTAAACTGCAATTTTATCCAATTTTCCAATAGGGTTGAAGGTTAGTGGAAAATATGACATAAAAGTAAGGCGGTGCTTACAGGTAAGGTAGCCGACATGCCTGGCTTTAGAGTAATAAAATGTTAAAAGCTTATATAACCTTGAAATTTCATCAACATATTCGCAGAACTGTTAATAAGGCATCCGGTATTGCCTCAAATCTTCTGAAGAGCACAGTAAACTGGGACTCCTCATTTATGCTTTCTCTCTATCTCACGTATATTCATCCAGTCATTGAGTTTTCTTCTGTGGTTTGGCAAACAGGATTTGAAGGAGACCTTTCGCTGCTGGAAGGCGTCCAACATCATTGGTCCAAGCAAATTTCTGGACTTAGCAACATGGATTACAGTGCCCGTCTTTCTGCTCTGGATTTGTATTCAGTGCGAGGGAGACTGCTCAGAGCTGATCTGATCAAGGTGTGGAAAATATTCAACGGATTAACACCTATCACTGTGACTGATATCTTTACACCAATGGCAGATGGCAGGACACGGGGCCACCCTCTCAAAATATTTCACCCTCGTATACACACTGACGCACAAAAGATTTTTCTCAGTTAGAGTTATTAGCCATTGAAATTCTTTGCCTGCTGAGGTCGTGCTGGCTTCCACCTTATCACAGTTTAAAAGATTACTTGCTGTTCATTTGGGGGACAGACTGTATGAATTTTAAATTGTATTGCTGAAAATCCTACTAAATGCTTACAACACACATTCCACAGTATTTTACCTTAGGTACTTATTTGTAATTATCACAAACTTTTATCACACTGTGGCGTGTTGGCATGTTTGGAGCTCCCGTCCTGTGGAGCTCATCCTGGTAAGAAACCTAATCTAACAATAACCTAATGAATACCATATCTTCATAGAGCTCCCTTATAAACACGGGAGTTGCCTAACTTTTGAATAAAAAGTTTATATAACCGAATCTAACCTGAGAATGCATCAGGTAATGCAAAAATATAACCCTAAATTCTCTAGAGCGTTATGGTGAAGATGTAAAATAATACCAAAAAAGCTTATATAACCAAACCTAACCTAACCGTACCTACCATCACATTATGAACCTAACATAACATGAAAGATGCTTTACCAGGTCAATAATAAGGCACAGGCCGTAGGAATAGCGGATGACAACGCGGTACGACTGCCGTATCTCTAAGCACTTCGAAAAAGTAAAGTACTCCATAACATAAGAAACGAAATATAGGCACGTTAATAGAACCAATCTTTAGCAAAATTACTTGTGAACTTTTCTCCCAAATAGCCACAATATCTCCATGAGAAGGAACAAAATGTTTCCCAGAAAATCATATTTGCGTCACCAAAAAAGAGCAACTCGCGGTGAACACAACCTCAAGTGTTGATGGAAGTGTGTGTGTGTGTGTGTGTGTGTAGCATACTAGGCCGCTGGTTGCCCTGGTGGTGTGTAGTGTAGTGGTGGGAGGCAGTGTGTGTGTGTGTGTGGCCTTGCGAGTGCCAGTACCAGTGCCACACTAGGGTTATCCAACACAGCTGACCCGCCAACACCAACACTTCAAACAACTCATTGATCAACAAGTTACCACTATTTCCCTTGTTTCCGGCTCACCTTTGGGAAACTGTAGTTCCGTGGCGTCCTCCTCGGTGGCCTCGTGACCCGTCGCGCCCTCACTCATCTTGAACTATGACCAAGTAACAAGAGTGGCGTCACACACCACACACGCTGCTGCAGGTGTTGTTGGGGGATTGGGACCCACACTCCAACAGCCTCACCCGGCCCCGCACAGGCTCACACTTCACAACGGAACATTACTCCGCCTACTCGGCCACACTCAACCTAATATATAATGATAGATTGAATAGAATTATGCTAAATGAGTGACAAAATAATGCCAAAATAATGTTAATTACAAGGTTTATTTTACCATTTCTAACTACATTTCAAAATAAAGTAGAGTTTATATTTCAACATAGTTACAGCTTAAATGACATCAGCGGTGCCTCAACATTGCTTGGTTTCTTATCGCGTTCACTAAAAGCGTTTACATGTGTCGCCAAACTTCGTTTGTTTTCACGAACACGATTTTAAGGAGAAATGTCTTGGTTGGTGTTGCCACAATTTTCCTAATATATTTCAATCTTGATGCTTGTTTTTAGTTTTCTTTTATATTAAAAACGACATATATTATATACATATTTTAAATTATAAGCACTGAAATGATCTCAAACATCTTAATTGCTTCAGATTTATTCGAAATAGATATCATGGTTTCTCCGTATATTTCGCACCGCTTCCATCCTAAGGTAGAGGCCAACATCTCGCTACGTGATACATTCCCTTATATATTACAATCATTATGCTTGTTTGTGGATTTCTGTTATATTAAAAACAACATTAATAATGTAAATATTATGTATTTCAACAACTGTCATGATCTCAAACATCTTACTTTCACCTTATTTATTCGTAATGTATATCCTGCTGATTCTGTATTGAAACTACAGCACCCTCCACACTCGTCCTAAGCCCACAACATGTCCAAATATCGTCGTATACAGATCACCTTACCAGTAGCAGCAAGATGTGTGTGTGTGTGTGTGTGTGTGTGTGTGTGTGTGTGTGTGTGTGTGTGTGTGTGTGTGTGTGGGCGTGGGTGTATGAGTGTGTGTGTGTGTGTGTATGAGAGTGTGTGTATGAGTGTGTGGGTGTGGGTGTATGAGTGTGTGTGTGTGTGTGTGTGTGTATGAGAGTGTGTGTGTATGAGAGTGTGTGTGTGTGTGTGTGTTTATGAGAGTGTGTGTGTCTGTGTGTGTGTATGTGTGAGCACTGGATGTCTTCACATGACGCGGGGCCCGGCCTTCGTATCTGCGCTCGCTCCAAGTGAAATTTTTGTGTTCGAAACTGGATCTGTCTTCAGTGTCTAAATTTTCTTTGACTTACATATTTTTGTGCAATATACAAAAATCTTATTTCTTACTTTAATTTGATGAAAATAATTGTAAACAATATGATATGCTTTTTACTTATTATTAGGAAAAAGGGAACAATTGTAAGTCGAAGCTACAACCACAAAATGCATTGAAACATCAACACCCACACATGTTTGAATGTCACATCTTGTTATTTTCTACATTTCTCTAATATATTACAAGCTTTTTGCTTGTCTTTGGCGTTCTTCTATATTAAAAACAATATATATAATATAAATCTTATGTAGACGATCAACTATAATGGTCTCAAACATCTTACTTTCTTCTGATTTATTTGAAATATATACCCAGATTCTTTCTCATGAAAACACACACATCCGCTTCGCCCCACCCACGTAGAGGGCCCACAGTTCGTAATTTTCAACACTTCCCTAATATATTTCAAGCTTTATGCTTGTTTTTGGTTAGCTTTTCTATAAAAAACAACATATATATATTATAAATCTTATTTATTTCTACAACTGTTATGGTCTTGAACGTCTTACTTTCGTCTTATTTAATCGAAATATTATCTCGCTCAGCGTCTACACAGATGAAGTTCTGAAGTTGGTGAGCTGTGATTCGTTACATGAGAGGATGCAAAACATTGGCAAACGCAGAAATTCGTATATTGAAAGTGTTTGCGATATTTTGGTCAGAATTTGCCTAGTCATTGCATCTTGGCAAGAGGTCTTGACATTACATGTAAACGCCTTAAATGTAATATATCGCATCCAAAAAAATATAATCATGCAAATATGAGACGTGCTATTTGCGAGAAGCGTGAACTGGTTAAACGTATCAGTATTTCCCTTACAACTACCTTGTGACATCTGTACTGTACTGTAATCATTTGGGCTGCAATCACTGATCTCAGTGGCTATACGGGCATGTGGCACGTTACCCAGAAAGTGATCCTGCTTCTCGAGTTGTTTCTGAAAATGATAATCCGGAGTGGAGGAGGCCAGGAGGAGCGCTCACAAAGGTCATGTAAGGGCGGGACAAGTCAATGCTTCCTTACTTGGTTTTTAGAGGTGTATGCCTCACAGCCATGGTGGACCACCGCTGCACCACTGTGGTGCCCGACCACAGCAGTTCCTCCCAGTAAACAACTTAACATCACAAGCCCGGGCGGGGACCCGATCTGCCGACCAAGCGAATGCAAGGCCAGCGTGCTACCACTGTACTAGCCAGGAGGCCGTATATATTTATTTATGGGAGATTTGTTTTCTCCCCCCTAAAAGCGGGTCACAAACCCCGTCTGAGATCAGGTACCTCATTACTGTTTGGTGAACAGGGACCCCATACTCATAAGACCATATGTCTCCTACCCGGTGGTCTAGTGGTTAGGACACTCGCCTCACAAGCGAGAGGTTGTGGGCTCGATCCCCGCGCTGGGTAGGAGACATATGGACCAAGTCTCTTATAAGTGTGTAGTCCCTGTTCACCAAACAGTAATGAGATACCTGATCTCAGACGGGGTTTGTGACCCGCTTTCAGGGGGGAGAAAACAAATCTCCCATAAATAAAAATATACGGCCTCCTGGCTAGTACAATGGTAGCACGCTGGCCTTGCATTCGCTTGGTCGTCAGATCGGGTCCCCGCCCGGGCTTGTGATGCTAAGTTGTTTACTGGGAGGAACTGCTGTGGTCGGGCACCACAGTGGTGCAGCGGTGATCCACCATGGCTGTGAGGCATAGACCTCTAAACAAAAACCAAGTAACCAAGTAAGTAACCCGTCGCGGGGATCGAGCCCGCGACCTCTCGCTTGTGAGGCGAGCGTCCTAACCACTAGACCACCGGGTGTGCACACCCGGGAGTTTAAACAAAAAAATTGTTCTGAATGGACGTTCGTAATCTAAAATGCTCGTAACTCACCAGCACGAACAAAGGGAAGGAAGATATGGCGGAAAAGAACAGGTAGGCATCTAGTTTCTTATTTTATATCCATGTGCTGTGTTTCCATGAGGTGCTATCAACATCCATCTCTTCCTGTAGGGTGGGATGTGCCGTGATGGACCTGCCTCACCACTCCACACAAACACATTGCAGCTATTCAACACAAGCGAGGATAAATTCATTGCTGGTCATGGTAATGGTTTTATTTCCAAGTTACTGACTGAGGTATGTACAGTGTGGGTAATAAGGGGGACACACACACACACACACACACACACACACACACACACACACACACACACACACACACACACACACACACACAGAATGTACACATGAGGGGTTTAGCATTATGTACACGCCCTCATAAAAAGCAATGTAGAAAGAGAGAGAGAGAGAGAGAGAGAGAGAGAGAGAGAGAGAGAGAGAGAGAGAGAGAGAGAGAGAGAGAGAGAGAGAGAGAGAGAGAGAGAGAGAGAGAGAGAGAGAGAGAGAGTTAGTTAGTTAGTTAAATAAGTGCCAGACTTCAGAAGTCAAATGGCACTCTATGGTACGTTAAAAGGCTAACTGAAGAACAAATGAATGATGAAAAGGCTAAGGAATGAATGGTTAGTTAGTGAAATGATTTGGTCAATTGTAATTGTAATGTGGGGGGGGTATGAATTAATAAGAATGGCATCGGGGGTCACGGGTAAACCGCCTACCGGATCGGCAAAAGGGGCCGAGCGCTGCCGCCAGGGACGGGATACCTCGTCCCCCACAGGACTACCCGGTTTAAAAGGCAGCCCTTGTGGCACCAAAAGTTTGCCCCGCAGTGGCGAGCAAAGACCCCGGCCCTGATGCTTACGAGCCCAGACACCCTCCAGCCAACACAGGACGGCCCACGACGGGCGATCCCCCTGGCGGGCGGCACCGGTGACCCACACCAGCCTATGGTCGGGATCATCTTGTCGGGCCCTGACGGACACACAAGGCCTCCCACCACATCAAGGTAGATCCCATGGAGGGGAAAGGAAGGGAAGGGAAGGGAAGGGATGGGATGGGAAGGGAAGGGAAGGGAAGGGAAGAGAAGGGAAGGGAAGGCATCTGAGACAATAGAATCTAACAGAATATGACAAAAATACACACACGTGACCCCGTCCCCACCAAGGTAATGGCACCGTGTACAAAGCAGGTGTGTGTACAGGTGCCAAGGGGATCCTGATGGTGCCATGTAGGTGTGCCAAGTGAGCCAAGGCACTCACCTACATTAATACCTGCTTCCCCTTGACCTTGACCTTGACACGCCCATCGTTATAATAATAATTGTCAGGTATCTTTAATAATAGTGTGGAGGACAAGAAAAATGTAGAAATTAATGAATCCAAAAATACTGAACACATTTTCTTCACCAAATATGACTTAATCACAATAATTACAATAATAATAACGATATTAATAATAATAATATTAATAATAGTAATCTACTCTCTCCTCTTAATTATATTTTGCTTCCCAGACTTAAGACAATGGTATCAATACTTAAAAGTAATATATATATATAATTTGCAAATCAAACAATTATATATTATTTTGTATAAGCACGATAGAAGATAATGAGGAGTGTGTACAGTGGCCAGAGGTGAGCATGTTGCAGAGTATTAAATGTATAAAAAGTTAAAAATGTATAATACTAATAACATAAACGGCTGAGAGAGAGAGAGAGAGAGAGAGAGAGAGAGAGAGAGAGAGAGAGAGAGAGAGAGAGAGAGAGAGAGAGAGAGAGAGAGAGAGAGAGAGAGAGAGAGAGAGAGAGAGAGAGAGAGAGAGAGAGAGAGAGCGGAGAGGGAGGGAGGGAGGGAGGGGGAGGGAGGGGGAGGGAGGGGGAGAGAGAGAGAGAGAGAGAGAGAGAGAGAGGAGAGAGAGAGAGAGAAGAGAGAGAGAGAGAGAGAGAGAGAGAGAGAGAGAGAGAGAGAGAGAGAGAGAGAGAGAGACTGGGAACGAAAAAAAAAAAAAAATAAATAAATAAAAATAGAAATAAAAAAACTAAGAAATAACAATGTAAATATCTAACTACCTATTTACTTGTTTGTTATTGTGAGCAGTGGTGGAAGGTGAGAAGGAAGGAAGGAAGGAAGGAAGGAAGGAAGGAAGGAAGGAAGGGACAGATGATGACGATGATACAAACAAAAGAACAACAATAATTATAAGGCACGAAAGGCGACCAATGGGAGAAAATGCGCCCAGAGAGAGAGAGAGAGAGAGAGAGAGAGAGAGAGAGAGAGAGAGAGAGAGAGAGAGAGAGAGAGAGAGAGAGAGAGAGAGAGAGAGAGAGAGAGAGAGAGCATGGTAAGAGTGTATATGAGGAATTGACTTTTGAACTTGTATGTAAACATGTGAGTATGTACACGGGGAAAGGTGTACACGTAGGTGTCTGCATGCCTCCCCTCATCAGTAACTCACTCTGCTCCTAATCACCTTCTGTACTTGAGCCAAACAACTCTTCCCTAATGATAAAGGCGCCTCTCTAACCCAAGTGAATGCAGCGTTTTATCATCTGGAAGTAAAACTATACCAGTAATATGTGAGTTGGTGAAAGATAAGGTAAAGTCACATTGGCCTTGTAGTCTGTGGTGGAAAATAATCCGTTACGCAGGGACACACGGTCACCGTAACAACCGACTTTCCACAGTTTACCTTCCCCAGGTTTACCATTCATTGTCAACCTGTTTGCGAGGATGAAGAGCTGGATGAGGTGTGCGCTGCCTCTCAATGACCAGCGGATTGGTAGTGAGACAAGCTAATCACTGCACTGCTAAGGGGAAAGAGAGTAAAAGGAAACTAGATGAAGAGTTTAGTGTCAAGCTCGATGTGAAATCATAAATAGTTTTGGAATAGCTAAAGAAGAAAGGAGGAGTAGAGTGGATAGAGTTCATGTGTAAGTGGTCAAGTAGAGGAGTTGGAAGAGTCACTTTGAACACTTAAATGAATGATGAGACAGAAAGGGAAGGTAATAATGTCAAGTATGCGTGTGGAAATGCATGAAACAATAATAAGAGTGTTATAAGTTTGCTGAGTGTTGCAGGAAAAATGTAATACAGTGGAACCTTGACTTACGAGTTTAATTCGTTCCGTGACCGAGCTCGTAACTCAATTTGCTCGTATATCAAATCAATTTTCCCCATTGAAATTAATTGAAATGCCATTAATCCGTTCCAGCCCCCAAAATACCACCCAATTTTTTGTTACGTGTTTTTAAACAAGAAAAAATGTATTTATAAAAAACAAATATTGTATAAAAACATAATAAAAGAGAATGTAAAGCAAATCAGCATAAATGGCTTGTGCCTTCTCGCAGGTGATACCCTCCATCACGGTGTCTCCCGCAAGCTCCTTCTCCCTCACCCAAATCAATAGCAGATTCTCCATCTTTTTATGGACAGAGGTCCGGAGCTTAGAAATTATTTTAACGCCCTTGGCTGGTGTTATAGCTTTTATCGACTCCTGCTTCAATATGGTACATATTGTAGAAGTACTGCGCTCGTATTGCCTCGCCAAGTCGATTACTCGCACACCTTGCTCGTGTTTTTCTATGATTTCATGCTTTATTTTGATAGACATCATCCTTTTCTTCTTTGCACTGCTGTCCTTTCCTCTCACTTTCTTAGGACCCATGGTTACAAACAAGAAATTTGGTAAAATAAATGCACAAAAGCACAGAACGCGAGCACAACAGAAATCCTTACTCGGCGAGGTAAACACAAGCAGAGAACGAATTTTGCACAGGAAAGCTGGACGGGTGTATGGCTGCGTTCACTAAGACAATACTGCACACTCCGTATTGCTCGGTGACAAGATTAGAGGTTTGTAATATTTTGTTTAGTTATAATAAATAAGCATTTCATTGTAACAAATTATAATTTTTTATATGTTGGCACTAAGCTCCTGTAGGTTTGCTACTGTAGCGTGCAGTATTGTCTAGTGAACGCAGCCCTGACACTGACTCGTACCTCAAATTTTGGCTCGCAATTCAAAGCAAAAATTTGACCAAGTGACGGCTCGTGTCTCAAAAAACTCGTATGTTGGGGCACTCGTAACTCAAGGTACCAGTGTATAGGAGAGTTAGTAAGGAGCAAAGAGGATTTAGGAAAGAGAAAAGGAAAGAGAAAAGCTGTGTGGACCAGATAGTTTCAATTAAAATTATGATAAGAGGAAAAAACTAGTCTTCATGAACTAAATAAAACAAGGATGTGATGATTGATATGGAAACTCTTTGGAAAATTTATCGGGATGGAGGGCAGTTATCGGAAAGAATTAAACCATTTTACAGTAGGTATGTTTGAGGGTGAATGGAAAGGTAAGTGAAAGTTTTCCTATAGGAGTTGGGATGAAATAAGAATGTGTGATGTCGGCATGGCTGTTTGATATTTTTATGGCTGAGTGTATGAGATAAATGAAAGGTGAAGTTGGGCGTGTAGGTGCAAGAGTCAAAATGAATGGAATGGGTTGTGTGGTGGTGGTGGTGGTGGTGGTGGCATGCCTGTTTGCAGATGACGCTGAGTTGTTTGCAGAAAGTGAAGAGGAATTTCAGAGAGTGGTGGATGAATTTTAGAGTGTATGTACAAGTGAATGCTGGGAAATGAAAGTTAATCTTTTTGAAAGGAAGAAAAGGTGGTTGATTTTAGTACATCTTATAAGGTGAGTGTGCCAACGGTAGGAAGGTGTGAGGTAGTTTTAGGAGAGAGAATGGAGGGAGTGAAAGAGTTGAAGTATTAAGGAAAAGTGTGATGCAAACATGGAGAGATAGATGGAAGTAGAAATAAGTAAGAGGGTTGTGAAAGGCAGGTGTGTCATAAGATCACTTGCAAGAGTTATGAGAGGAAGGAATGTGTCCATGGAGGTAAATAGAGGTTTAAGGAACAGTATTCTCCTGCCAACACTGACCTAGGGATCACACACTTGGACATGGAATAGGGCACACCAGTCAAGAGTGTGCGTGGTGTGGAAATGAGTGATCTGAGAGGAGCATGTGGCGTCACAAGATGGGAGGGTGAGAGCAATGAAAGGTGTGGTGGCATGGGACCTTGTACAAAGGGAGTGAAGTGTGGTGTAGTGGAATGGGTGAAAAGAAAATACATTGAGGTTGTTTGGTCATATTGACAGAAAGAAGAGTAAAGAGTTTGTGAGTGAAACTGAAGGTCCTAGGAGGAGAGGAAGGCCAGTTGTAGGATGGAAGGATATATTGAGGATCCTAGGAGGAGAGGAAGGCCAGTTGTAGGATGGAAGGATATATTGAGGGTCCTAGGAGGAGAGGAAGGCCAGTTGTAGGATGGAAGGATATATTGAGGATCCTAGGAGAGGAAGGCCAGTTGTAGGATGGAAGGATATATTGGGGGTCCTAGGAGGAGAGGAAGGCCAGTTGTAGGATGTAAGGATATGTTGGGGGTCCTAGGAGGAGAGGAAGACCAGTTGTAGGATGGAAGGATATATTGAGGATCCTAGGAGAGGAAGGCCAGTTGTAGGATGGAAGGATATATTGGGGGTCCTGGGAGGAGAGGAAGGCCAGTTGTAGGATGGAAGGCTAAGTGAAAGGAGTACATGCATGAAAGAGTTGCTGATAGAGGGGGAGGGACTGAACAAGGAGGGAGTGAGGTGGAGTTTCCCCTGCCGTGACCATCCCTTGTGTGAGGTATCAGAGGGACCGAGGCAGCCAGACTCTAGATGGACAGTAATAAGCAAGACCTTAGTGTAGGGACGGGAGAGTCAAGATTGATGTAAGTGCAGAACGTTTATTCACATTTACCCTGATTTTGTCATCAGTTATACTTCCAGAGTGTGACCTGCATATAGGGGCAGGTGAGCAGGTTGTGGGTTGGTGTTTGGTATCCTTTTGAAATGTTCTTCACCATTACTGGGGTGAGAGTTGTCTAGTGAATGTACAGATGAGATGAAATGATGGTGAGCAGAGTGTGTTAAGGATCAGGGATTTGACACAGTCACTTATCACTTACATGGGGACCTCTGGCAGTGTGGTGCACACACACACGCACACACACACACACACACACACACACACACACATACATACACACACACTCCGACCCATATTAATTCATGTTTAAATTATCTTGTTTAAAACCCAATGCACAAGATGCGCACATACGCACATATGCATACACACACACACTATGCGTATATGCTTAGTTTCACATTCACCGCAATATTCAAATCTTCATGTGTGTACATACATGTGTACACACATTTGTCGTTCATGCACAGCTTCATGTGCACATCATGAAAATGACACATACATGCACAAGAGTTGGTGTGTGTGCGTGTCATGAAGCTGTGCGTGTGTAGGTATTGATATCACATTTGTCTGTCTGTCACTGAACAAGTTTATTTGCTGCATTTAATTATTTTCCAAATGCGACACAATTTTTCAGAATTTTCATTTTTCTAATTGAGAATTTTGTGTATCTCTTTTCTTCTTTTTTTTTTTTTAATATATTTCTCCTCCTTTACTTTCTACATTCATCTTCCTTTCCCTTCATCCTTCCTGTGTATCTCCTTTCCCTTCATCCTTCTTGTGCTTGTGTATCTCCTTTCCTTTGTTTTCCTTCCTCCATTCACTAGTTTGTAGAAGCATTTCTTTGTCCTCTTCACAACGACACAAAGACACTCTCACTCTCCCTACATCACCACTAATAACTAAAACAATAATAATAATAATAAGAATAATAATAAGAATAAGTCACATAACCCACATATCATTATCATCACTTTTGTAGTCCCATCCCATCACACACCATTAGGTTAGGTTAGGTTTAAGTCCCAAAATTCACCTTTAACCACCACCACCACCACCACCTCCTCCTCCTCCTCACCATCCATGTTTATATTTCTCTCGATACTTTTTGTGGAATTTTGGTCTCCTTGTTTTCTGCCAGGAGCGATTATTCTTCTCCCAGTGCGGTGGGTGGCGGGAGTCTCCTGGGGTGTGGTGGTGTGGTGTGTTGTGGTAGTGGTTGTTGTAGCGGTGGTGGTGGTGGTGGTGGTTATTGTGGTTGTTGGTGTAGTGATGGTGATTGTGGTGGTGGTGTGGTAGGTTGGCTCTGTGATTGTGGTTGTTACTGTTATTATTATTGTTATTGTTGTTGAATTTTGAATCTTGAAGTCGTTGGAAAGGATTGTTGTTATTGTTATTGTTATTGTTGTTGTTATTGTTGTTGTTGTTGTTATTGTTGTTGTTGTTGTTGTTGTTGCCGTCCCAGCCTTCCTTCTTGAGCACCTTCTGCTTTTTACTCTGCAGGAAGGAAAAGAAAAACACACACACTGTCAATAAGATCATTACTAAATAAATGAATAAATAAATGAATGAATGAATGAATGAATAAATAAATGAATAAATAAATGAATGAGTGAATAAGTGAGTGAGTGAATGAATGAATAAATAAATAAATGAATAAATGAATGAGTGAATAAAAAAAAAAAATAAATAAAAAAATAAATAAATAAATAAATAAATAAATAAATAAATAAATAAATGAATGAGTGAATAAATGAATAAATGAAAAAAAAAAAAGAATGAATGAATAAATAAATAATTAAACTATAACTCATTCTGTCAAAGCAAGATGATGCAGCCAATACACACACACACACACACACACACACACGCACACACTCACCCTGCCACTGTCCATCTCCTCATTATACACATCGGCTGTGGTGCGTTTCCTAGCCTCCCTGCGTGTGTGTTCCGTCTCCTGGTCCACCGCACTCCGCCCACCACTCCACGCGCTCACTACAACCACACGGAACACATTAATGTTTAGAATAATAATAACAATAATAATAATAATAATAATAATAGATAATAGATAAATAATGTTCAGTTTGGTATATGTGCACATAGAATTACAGTCATGGGATTTGGGTCATGTTGATTAATGTGTATGGATTTATGCGCACACAGACATAGACACACCCACAGACAGACAGATATACACACACACAGACAGACACACACACACTCACAGACATACACACACACACACACACACACACACACAGACAGACAGAGACACACCCACAGACAAACAGATAGACAGACAGACAGACACACACACACACACACACACACACACACACAAACACACACACACACACACACACACGCACACACACACACACATACCCTCAGCTCCATAAGTCATATTTCCGGCTCTTCTCAGTTCGTCTACCACAAAAGAGCTACGCGATCCTTCCCACAGTCCTGTTTTCTTGGCCTTGTGGTGTGCAGTTCCGTTCCAATGGATGACGGATGGCGACGGATGAATCGCTGGATGAAGCCTAGCATTCCCCATAGTTTCCTTGGTCTTCTCCACCCACCTTCCAGCCTCCTCCCCCCCCTCCTCCTCTTCCTCCCCTGTGTCGGAATCGGAGGAGGAGGAGAGGGAGGAGGTGGAGGTGGAGGTGGATGAGGAGTCCTTAGTGGTTGTGGTTGTGGTGCCGTTGTGGTGGTTGTGGTTGTGGTTGCCATTTTTACCACAATCATTTTTTGTCTTGCTGGCTTTCAAGTTTTTTGACAGCAGTTGCGTGTGGTAGTTTTTTGTTTTTTGTGGTGTGGCGGGCAGGCCGTTTTTTGCCACTGTGGCGGAGGTAGTGGTGGTGGTGGTGGAGGTAGTAGTAGTAGCGGTGGCAGTGGACGTGGCGACGGTGGTGGTAGTTCTTACTGGTGATTGGTCGTCCGTCAAACCACTCTTAAGTCTCCCGGCTAGTGATTGGTCGTCCCTCAAACCACTCTTAGGTTTCCCAGCTGGTGATTGGTCGTCCCTCAAACCACTCTTAGGTTTCCCAGCTGGTGATTGGTCGTCCCTCAAACCACTCTTAAGTCTCCCAGCTGATAATTGGTCTTGAGTGGTGTGCCTGGCTGGAGAGTGTTCCTGATTGGTTGGTGTTCTGGCGGCCGATTGGCTGTCCTGACAAGCCTTCTTAGACGGGCTGGACGGCTCTACCCCATCATGTTCCCTACCACGCTTAGCCTGGCTGGCGTCTGTGGCTGTGGTAGTAACTGTGGTGGAGTGTGGTAGAGGTGGTGGTGGTGGTGGAGGTGGACTGTCAGGGCTGCGGGCGGAGGAAACACAGGTGAAGAGAGAGAAGATTGACCTTTTCATGGATTTAGTGGAGCGGTCTGACCTTCCACTTTCCACGCTGACCTTACTCCGCAGGCTGGCAGAGTCCCCCTCCCCCCCCCTCTCCCCTCCTCCACGCTGGGGGGGTAACGCGCTGTCGTGGGAGAGAGATTTTTCCAACTCGGGTCGCTGTCTCTGTTGTTGTTTTTCTTGTTGTTCTTGTTGTTGTTTTTCTTGTTTTCCTACCACAGTCACCGTCCACCCTTGACTGTCGGGGTCTGGGTCTGGCCGTGTGGTAGAGGCCGGCTGCTCTACCACAGTGAAGGCTCGTGGTCCGCCGCCGCCACCGCTGCTGCCGCTGCTGGTCTCGCTAGGGGAGTGTAGCGCTGCGTCTGTCACCTGCCAACCTGACTCCACCTTGGCCTTGGCACTCCCTGGCACTACCTGCAAGGCACGTGGCACCATGACCCGGGTCTTGGCACTTCCTTCCCCCTCCCTGGCATCACCATTGGTCAGGCGGTGGGAGGTGCCGGCAGGATGCTCACCCTTGGCACTCCTCACCCCGTTCAGTTTGGCACTCTGTTTCTCCTTACTCCCACGCCGGCACTCATCCGCCTCCGAGTCCTCCGAGTCATCCGGGTATGGCACTAGCGGCGGCACTGTACCCTTGGTGATAGTGGTGGTGGTGGTGGTGGTGGTGTGTGGCACTGTTTTGGTGCCACATGTGGACGAGGCAGTCTTGGTAGGTGGCACTGAAGGCTTGTGGCAGTTTGTAGAGGCGGTGGTGGTGGTGGTGTTGGTGGTGATGGTGGAAGAGGAGGAGGAAGAAGATGGGGAGGAGGAGGAGGAGGAGGAGGAGGAGGAGGAAGAGGAGGAGGAAAACTTGGTTGAATTTGAATTGACAGCAGTCTTGGAGGGGGAAGTAGAGGATGAGGAGGAGGAGGAGGAGAGGGAAGACTTCAAAGTGGAGGAGGAGGAAGAGGAGGAGGAGGAGGAAGAGAGGGAAGACTTCTTGGTGGCTAGAAGTGAGGCGGAGGAGTGAAGGATGATCTTGCTAGGCTTGCAGGCGGCTCCCTCCATGGCAAGGCTCTTCACCTGAGTCTTGAGGGGGAAGGATAGCCTCTCTCTGTGGGGGGTGGGAGTGTGGTGAGGAGGAGGAGGAGGAGGAGGAGGAGGAGGAGGAGGAGGAGGAGGAGGATGGAGGATGGAGGATGGAGGATGGAGGATGGAGGATGGAGGATGGAGGAGGAGGAGGGAGGAGGAGGGAAGAGAAGAATAGAAGAGAATAATAATAATAATACCACCAATAAAAATTTCACAACACACACACAATGATGATTCTAGTAGATATTTGTCTCAGGTGAAAGATTGTATTGGGTGGAGTAAGAGACATTATTTAAACTTGAATGTGAACAAGAGGAAGGAGATGGTTATGGACTTTCGTACTAGTAATAAGTATGTACCGGATCAAATTAAAATGGGCAATGAAGCGGTCAAAAGGGTGGGGGAATATACGTATTTAGGAATTGTGATTGATGAAAATTGAAAGGGATCTGTGAATAATGATAAAGTTTATAAGAAATGTAGACAAGGTTTCTATTTCCTTCGTGTTTTAAGAAATCTTTGTGTGGATAATACTATACTAACACTATTTTATAGGTCAGTGGTAGAATCTGTATTATGTTTCTCAATTACTGTTTGTTATGGTCATGTTACAAAGAAAGATAAGAATAAACTAAACTAAATTGTAAAATCAGCTAGGAGACTTGGTGCCGAAAGTATATCACTCGATGATATGTACAACAGGCTTGTAATGAAACAAACAGAAAAAATTATGAGTGATGCAAATCAGCCTCTCCATGACAACTATGTCTTTTTAAGATCAAACAGAAGGTTGGCTGTACCTTTTGGTAAGAGGGATAGGTTCATGAAGTCCTTTGTACTAAGGAGTATTAAGCTCTACAATTATTTGTCTTCGTGCTGAGGTACACCAAATTGATACTCGTGTTGTGCATATCTCGAATCTGAATGCTCTATTTTTATTCATTTTAAAAATTTTATAAATGTTATAAATTATATAGACTTTTATTCTACTGTGTGCTGAGCTTCCACCACAACGAATTTCTTATTGTATATATATGCAATTGGATAATAAAGTGTATCGTATCTTATCTTATCTTATCTTATCATATCTTACACACATACATACCTTTCCTTATGGCACGGGAGGGGGGGCGGGAGATGTCCCTTACCCCCACCACCCCCGCCGCCCCCTCCACCATCAGCTATAGGGTGTGGGAAGCCATTGATAACTGGAGACGCACTGTGACTGGTGGGAAGAAATTTTGCCGCAACACCGTCGGAATTTTGGCGTAAAAGGACTTTTTCGGAACTTTGCCGAACAACTTGCTTGATGGCCGAGAGATCCTTAGGACGTCGAACCATCTCATAGAATAGGATGTAAGGATTGCGGAGGAGTGCACTTTGTAGGGACACCGACCGGACCTACAGGGAGGGATAAGGGGGGTGAGGGAGGGAGAGAGAGAGAGAGAGAGAGAGAGAGAGAGAGAGAGAGAGAGAGAGAGAGAGAGAGAGAGAGAGAGATACGAGTTGATTCTTGCTTTGTTTAGATAGTTAGGTTAAGGAAAGGAAATTTTAACTATAGAAATGTATATAAATGATTGAAATGTGTAGTGTAATATAATAATAATAATGATAATAATAATAATGATGATGATGATGATGGGAATAATATGAATGGAAGAAAAGTGTTTGTGTGTGTATACAAGAAAATAACAATGAAAATAATGAAAATAAAAATGAAATGTATAAATAATATGACAGAATAAATGGATATAAGATAAATATACAAAACAATACATAAACAAATATCTAAAAAAAATAAATAAATAAAATAAATAAATAAAAATAAAAATGAACAGAAAAAAATAGTGAACATAAAAAAAAAAACTAATAAAAAAAATCAATATATAAATAAATATAAAAATGAATACAAAAAAATAATTAACAAAAAAATAAACAAATAAAAAAAAAATAAATAAATAAATAAACAAAAATAAAAATGAACAAAAATATAAACAAAAACAAATAAATAAATAAAAAATAATAACAACAACAATACCAAAACTCCGTCCAACTCACCGACGAATCATCAAACTCAAACATAGTCCCGTTCGAGCCTTCTGCCACCGCCGTATAATGACCCCCATGCTGCGATCCGCCCAGGTGGATGACCATGGATGTCAGCCGGTATTGATAGGGTCCTCCACCACCCCCTCCACCCGCTCCACCACCGCCTGGCTTCCCTCCGCTGCCGCTGCTAACGAATCTGGTGATGTCTATGGTTCGTTGTATGTTGATGTGTTTCCCTATCTTGCCTCCGGACATGGTGAATCTAGGGTGGAGAAGGGGGTTAGGGTGTGTGTGTGTGTGTGTGTGTGTGTGTGTGTGTGTGTGTGTGTAAGGGTGTGTGTGTGTGTGTGTGTGTGTTTTTTTATCAATTTTTGTTTTGTTTATTTTTTCTCTCTCACTTGCTGTCTTTCTCTTGCTCTCTCTCTCTCTCTCACTCTGTTTCTCTCTCTCTCACTCTGTCTCTCTCTCTCTCTCTCTCTCTCTCTCTCTCTCACATATACAAACACACACACACACACACACAAACAAACATCCAATCCAACACACACACACACACACACACACACACCCCCCCTCACCTCTTCAGCTGTATGAGGAGGACATGAGGCGCCCTTTCAATGAGGTGTCGTTTCGTCGCCGGCACCTTCTTATGACACCTCTCGCAGCGGTAAGCATTCTCCGAGTCTAAAGTTTCCTTTCTAAAGTGTAAGTTTAGCGCGTCATCCACACTGTTTACCGATCTGATGTCCAGCACCAGGTCTTGAAAGTGACTGAAGGTGGTGGAGACGTACCGACACAGTGGACAGATGACTGCGGGGAAGGGAAGGGAAGGGAAGGTTAGGTTAGGTTTGGTTAGGTTTGGTTTGGGTTGGATTGGGTTGGGTTGGGGTTAGGTTAGATTAGATTTGGTTTTGGTTGGGTTGGGGTTAGGTTAGGTTAGATTTGGTTAGGTTTGGTTTGGTTTTGGTTTTGGTTGGGGTTGGGTTGGGTTAGGTTGGGTTGGTTGGGTTAGGTTGGGTTGGGTTGGGTTGGGTTGGGTTGGGTTGGGTTGGGTTGGGTTGGTTTTGGTTGGGTTGGTTTTGGTTGGGTTGGGTTGGGTTGGGTTGGGTTGGGTTGGGTTGGGTTGGGTTGGTTTTGGTTGGGTTGGGTTGGGTAGGTTTTGGTTGGGTTGGGTTGGGTTGGGTTGGGTTGGTTTTGATTGGGTTGGGTTGGGTTGGGTTGGGTTGGGTTGGGTTGGGTTGGGTTGGGTTGGGTTGGTTTTGGTTGGGTTGGGTTGGGTTGGGTTGGGTTGGTTTTGGTTGGGTTGGGTTGGTTTTGGTTGGGTTGGGTTGGGTTGGGTTGGGTTGGTTTTGGTTGGGTTGGGTTGGGTTGGGTTGGGTTGGGTTGGGTTGGGTTGGGTTGGGTTAGGTTGGGTTAGTTTTGGTTGGGTTGGTTTTGGCTGGGTTGGGTTGGGTTAGGTTGGGTTGGTTTTGGTTGGGTTGGGTTAGATTAGGTTTCGTTTGGGTTGGGTTGGGTTGGGTTGGGTTGGGTTGGGTTGGGTTGGGTTGGGTTGGGTTGGGTTGGGGTGGGATTAGGTTAGGTTTCGTTTGGGTTGAGTTGGGTTGGTTTGGGTTGGGTTGGGTTGGGTTGGGTGGGGTGGGGTGGGGTGGGGTGGGGTGGGGTGGGGTGGGGTGGGGTGGGGTGGGATGGGATGGGGTGGGGTGGGGTGGGGTGGGGTGGGGT
>JAXIVD010000349.1:170000-176827 GCA_036785275.1 Cancer borealis
AGTTAAGTTAGGTTAGGTTAGGGGTATTATAAAAAAAAAAAAAAAACTACAAACTGAGTTACAACAAAAACTAGTTCAGTAATAGGAAATACAAATTTTTCTGACACATTTTCCTTCTATGCATTTTCCGTTGCAAATTACTGCTTCAGAAGTTATAGTAATAAATAGTTTTACCCTAAGTTAAGTTAAGTTAGGTTGGGTTAGGTTGGTTTAGTTTAGGTTTTAACATCCCAGCAGACCCCACGGCTTGGTTAGGTTAGATTAAGTTACGTTAGGTTAAGTTAGGTTAGGTTAGGTTGGGTTGGGTTAAGTTAAGTTAAGTTAAGTTAAGTTAAGTTAAGTTAGGTTAGGTTAGGTTAGGTTGGGTTAAGTTAGGTTAAGTTAAGTTAAGTTAAGTTAAGTTAGGTTAGGTTAGGTTAGGTTAGGTTAGGTTGGGTTAGGTTGGGTTGGGTTGGGTTGGGTTGGGTTAAGTTAGGTTAAGTTAAGTTAAGTTAAGTTAAGTTAAGTTAAGTTAGGTTAGGTTAGGTTAGGTTAGGTTAGGTTAGGTTAGGTTAGGTTAGGTTAGGTTAGGTTCGGTTCGGTTCGGTTCGGTTGGGTTGGGTTGGGTTGGGTTGGGTTGGGTTGGGTTGGGTTGGGTTGGGTTGGGTTAAGTTAAGTTAGGTTAGGTTAGGTTAGGTTAGGTTAGGTTAGGTTAGGTTAGGTTAGGTTAGGTTAGGTTAGGTTAGGTTAAGTTAAGTTAAGTTAAGTTAAGTTAAGTTAAGTTAAGTTAGGTTAGGTTAGGTTAGGTTAGGTTAGGTTAGGTTAGGTTAGGTTAGGTTAGGTTAGGTTAGGTTAGGTTAGGTTAGGTTAGGTTAGGTTAGGTTAGGTTAGGTTAGGTTAGGTTAGGTTAGGTTAGGTTAGGTTAGGTTAGGTTAAGTTAAGTTAAGTTAAGTTAAGTTAAGTTAGGTTAGGTTAGGTTAGGTTAGGTTAAGTTAAGTTAAGTTAAGTTAGGTTAGGTTAGGTTAGGTTAGGTTAGGTTAAGTTAGGTTAGGTTGGGTTAAGTTAGGTTAGATTAGGTTAGTTATAAAATGCATACATAATGTGAAATGCGTGAAATGCATCAGTCAATGTAATTTCTGGGGAGTTTTTCTAAGGCTTTGCTATCCTTATCATTAACATTAACATTATCTTTGCATCTATTTCTTTACCACACACATTGAGGTTAAATTAAGTTAGATTAGGTTAGGTTAGGTTACTGTAATGTTATGTTATCCTTATCCTTATCATCATCATCATCATCATCATTACACACACCTGTTTGCCGCACACACTGAGGTGGTCGTGTAGTGGAGTCTTGGCCGGGTGGTGGGTGGTGGTGGTGGTGTGTGGTAGTTGTGGTGGTGTGTGTGGCGGGGGTGTGACGGTAGGCTGCCTGGAGAGCCTCACCAATCACGTCGACTGATGACGCAGGCATCACACACACACCTGATACATACACAGATACATACATACATGAATAAAGGAATAAAACGGACACACACACACACACCTGATACGTACACAGATACATACATACTTAAATATAGGAATAAAAAGGACACACACACACACACACACACACACACAAAGACACCTGATACATACACAGATACATACATACATGAATGAAAAGGACAAACACACAGACACACACACACACACACACACACCTGATACGTACACAGATAAATACATAAATAAATATTGGAATAGAAAGCGCACACAGACACATACCTGATACGTACACAGATACATACATACATAAATATAGGAATAGAAAGCGCACACAGACACAGACACACACACATGTATAGTTTATAGACTCAATACTGAAATAAATAATAATAATAATAATAATAACAATAACACGTCTATCTATACACCAAACTGTTATCCCCTAAATAGACAAGACATACAGACATAGATATAAACAGACTCCCCCCCCTCCCCCCCGTCTCTCTGTACGTCATATTTTAGTAGGAAAGTATAGAGGAGTCTTCCCATCCCCTCATCACTTTTTTTTTTTTTTTTTTTTAACGAATTAATTATAACAGCACACAACACAAGGGTAAAAAAAAAAAATTAAATAATAATAATAATAAAAAATAATAAATAAGTGTGTGGTCAAGATTCATATCATATAGTTTTTTTGTTTTTTTTCTACTTATGCAGCTTTTTTCTTCAGATGAAATTATGATTTTTTTTTTTTTTTTTTTTTTTGGTGACAGCGAAGATCATAGAATTATCGTTTTTTTTTTTTTTAGAGAGAGAGAGAGAGAGAGAGAGAGAGAGAGAGAGAGAGAGAGAGAGAGAGAGAGAGAGAGAGAGAGTCTAATCTTACTGTACATTTTATTATTTATTGTATATTATTATTATTTATTATATATTTATTGTACATTATTATTATTTATTATATATTTATTGTATATTATCAAACAATTAATTAAGTCGTCTACATCGTTAACTTATTTGTCGTTTATTTAAGAGAACTAAACTATCATTTCCCGATAAATAATGATGTGATTTGTGATAATTTCTCCTCTGTGTGCGCTTTATAAATTACAATATTTAGGCATTATTGCAGTTTCAGCCAATACACCACACGTAACTCTAAACTATCTCAGGGTCTAGATGACACTGTTAGGAGCATTTCTAGCCCCATATTACACTGTCGGAAATTAATAATAAGATCGGGACAGTTAAAATAATGTCGTAGTGGTTAGGTTAGATTAGGTTAGGTCCAAGGGGGATGCAGCCCCCTGATCAGGATAGATTTCTGGTTGTGTTTGAACAGTGTCCTAGCGGGGGGGGGGGGTTAGGTTAGGGATTTATTTTTTTATTTTTTTTATTTATTATAATTTTTTTTTTTTTTTTAGTATTGCTTAATTAATTATTTTTTTGAATTTGTTGTGATTTCAGAGCATGGATAGGGATGACAGGTTAGGTTAGGTTAGAATAGTGTCAGAATGGGGTGATCCAGGGCGGACGCAGACCCCCTTTTAGTAGGTTTCCGACAGTGTAATATGGGGCTAGAAATGCTCCTAACAGTGTCATCTAGACCCTGAGACAGTTTATAGTTACGTGTGGTGTATTGGCTGAAACTGCAAATTTACCAAAGTAATAGTAATAATAATAATAGTGGTAGTAAAAGTAGTAGTAATAGTAGTAGTAGTAAAAGTAAAAGTAGTAGTAGTAGTAACAGTAGTAGTAGTAGTAATAGTCATATAGTAATAATAGTAGTTAAAATAAATCTTTAAAAAAATATCTAAAATTATATACAAACCTGTTTAAAAAATATTAACAAAAACAAATATATCTCCTTAACCATTCCATCTCAGGTAAACTTTCCCCAATCCTAATCCTTTCACCTGTAAATTGTTAAATCCTTCCCACAGATGATCTACGTGACCCTAATGACCTGACCTCTCAACACAGGTCAGGTCAAGGTCACCACACGTATCACAACCACCCCACACGCCCTAGACAACCTCAATGCCTTAAACCAATCACTTACAAACAACATTTACTTATAAACGCGATAGGTATATTCATAGTACCCATCTGGCCTACTTAACACTGCTTGACCTTATGTAATCTTAATACTCATCATTGTAAGCCTAAAGATGATTAAATACACATACGCCTAACACCATAGTGATAAATAGGTTTTAAATGCAATAATAACAATAATTTTGAACAGGGACGAAACGTGGGTTCAGCTGCCTCAAGGTGCCATGGTGTTATTTAACGTTAATTCCCTTGTTTATACTCCATCCACGCCCTATGTAGGTATGCTCAAGGCCTAACCATTGATGGCTGTGTGTTGGTGGACTGGTGGCGGGCCCGGCGGTGCTTGGGAAATGGTAAAAAATGGAAAAAAATAGCACTGAAAGGTCGGTGTGGCAGGAGTAAACACGGGGACTGTCGTGGTGTTTATAGTTATACGAGGGATTCAGGCGTCTATGTCTTTACTACGGGGTCATATTTGTTGCTTTATTTATGTGAGTTTCTTACTTTTTGTTAACTATTATGGTGAAATTATTTTTTTGGTTGATTATTGTTGTTTAAAGTAATTATGGTGATAGTTTAAGGTTAGTGATATTGGTCTAAAAGGTTCAGATGCTTTTTACTCATAACAATTAAAGTTAACATGGGTTTTCTGGGATAAAAACAATTTTTTAAAAATGTATATATCTTTAAAATAAACAAATGTGGAATATATTTAATTACACATAACATAACCGAGCGTAATGCATTAATTTTACCCCATGTTGATAAAATACACATGGGGAAGAGGATCGTTAACAAGGCATCAGATTCTCCTTCGCTTTTCAATAAGTGTTTACCTGGCCGTATGGATTTCACATTTGCATTATATAATACACATAAAATAACACTTTATATATCTTACGTTATGATTAATGTAAATAAAGGAAAATCATGTAATATTCTGATGCCTTTTTGTGAATGAAAAAAGAGAGAGAGAGAGAGAGAGAGAGAGAGAGAGAGAGGAGAGAGAGAGAGAGGGGGAGAGAGAGAGAGAGAGAGAGAGAGAGAGAGAGAGAGAGAGAGAGAGAGAGAGAGAGAGAGAGAGAGAGAGAGAGAGAGAGAGAGAGAGAGAGAGAGAGAGAGAGAGAGAGAGAGAGAGAGAGAGAGAGAGAGAGAGAGAGAGAGAGAGAGAGAGATCTAACAAGACTAATAGAACGAGGGAAATATATGGAAATATAATTAAGGGAGAGGAAATGGTACGAAAAGGGAAATGGATGAAACAGAAGATAAAGGAAGGAGAAGGGAGAAAGGGAAGGAAGGGAAGGGAAGGGAAGGGAAGAGAAGGGAAGGAAGGGAAGGGAAGGGAAGGGAAGGGGAGGACCTGAAAGGAAGGGAGGGGAGATAAGGGGAGGGGAGGGGAGATAGGGGGAGGGAAGGAAAGAGAGAGGAGGCAAGGGAAGGGGAGGGAAGGGAATAAAATTGAAGGGAAGGGAAGGGAAAGGAAGGGAAAGGGAGAGGAGGGGAATGGAGGGAGAAGGGAAGGGACGGAGAGGGGAAGGGAAGGGAAGGGGAGTGAGGGTGTGATATATGTGTGTGTGTGTGTGTGTGTGTGTGTGTGTGTGTGTGTGTGTGTGTGTGTGTGTGTGTGTGTGTGTGTGTGTGTGCGCGTATGTATGTGTGTATATTTACCTAGTTATAACATACATAAAAAGAGTTAGGCTCGTACTGTTCCGTCTCCAAATCTATTATTATTATTCATGAATATTATCCCTCTCTTCCTCCTCCTCCTCCTCCCTCCCACCTCCTCCTCCTCCTCCACCTCCTCCATGTCTGTCTCATTCACACTGGCCTTGAGGATCACGCGCTGGACTAGTGATGGACAACTATTACCCTCACGGAGAGAAAAAATAACTTACAGCTCATTATAGCCTGATCTATGTGTAAGGCTTTACGTGACCTTTCACACACACACACACACACACACACACACACACACACACACACACACACACACACATGCTCGCTGTGTGTGTGTGTGTGTGTGTGTGTGTGTGTGTGTGTGTGTGTACTGATAAGATGAGGGGGCGTAGTGGTGGTGATAACAGTACATAATTACTAATAGTAGTAGTTGTAAAAATTATTACTATTACTATTATTATTATTATTATTATTATCAGTAGTAGTAGTAGTAGTAGTAGTAATAATAATAAAAATGGTAAGTAGTAGTAGTAGTAGTAGTAGTAGTAGTAGTAGTAGTAGTAGAAGTAATAATAGAAATAGTAATAGTAGTAGTAGTAGTAATAATAATAATGATAATAATAGTAGTAGTAGTAATAACTAAACAAACAGCAACTTTATAACCTTTTAGCTTCCGTAGAGAGAGAGAGAGAGAGAGAGAGAGAGAGAGAGAGAGAGAGAGAGAGAGAGAGAGAGAGAGAGAGAGAGAGAGAGAGAGAGTACATTCTAGTGCACAGGACACTCTCATTCTCACTACCAACACCACCACATTCACCACACCGCCGCTGGGAAAATCAACAACAACAACAACAGCAACAACAACAATAAGAAACAGAAGAAGAAAGAAAGACGTAACTAACGAAAGAATAATTAGAAAGAAAACAAAATAATAATAATCAGTGTTTACGTAAAGAAAAAAATAAAAGAAAACTGAATAAAACCGAAAAGTGAGGAAGGAAAAAAAAAAAGAAAATTCAATTCGATTACGTAAAAAGAAAAAAAAAAAAGTTATTGATATATATATATATTTTTTCTTCTATATAACGTGAAAAGTGCGTTGAAATATGAAGTGAAAAAGAAAGAGAGAGAGAGAGAGAGAGAGAGAGAGAGAGAGAGAGAGAGGAGAGAGAGAGAGAGAGAGAGAGAGAGAGAGAGAGAGAGAGAGAGAGATGGCTAGACTCTCTCTAATTATACTATTCCTGATCATTCTCGTCACCGTCACAGTTCACGTATCAGGACAAAGAAGTAAGTCAATTATTATTATTATTATTATTATTATTATTATTATTATTATTATTATTATTATTATTATTATTTGTTTTATTATTGTTTTTTTCCAACGTGTTAATTCTTATTCTTGTTGTCATTTTCAATTCTTCTTCTTTCTCTTCTCTTCCTTTTTATTTGTATCTATTTCATCTTTCCTCTTTTTCACTTGAGCACATTTTTATCTCTCTCTCTCTCTCTCTCTCTCTCTCTCTCTCTCTCTCTCTCTCTCTCTCTCTCTCTCTCACTACTACTATTACTACTGCTACTACTACTACTACTGCTACTACTATTACTACTACTACTATTACTACTAC